>JBAMBK010001351.1:0-41856 GCA_037043435.1 Drosophila suboccidentalis
GGTTTATACTTACCACATACGGGCAGGTATGGTTGATATTGGAATGATCCTTGAAGGTATGATACAACAATTTTATAAATGGATTGTTGTTCTTCTTGAGAAACTCACAGACATCAAATGTGATATCAAATAGCCATGGCTTAAATCCATTCGCTTTTTTCAGTACTTGGACTCGGGCTTTCATATCGTGGACCGGTTGCAAGAGTGTGCCATTGAAGTTCAATACAGTTTTGTATCTCTTAATAGCCTTCAATCGACATACATTCTGCACGTAAAACTTATTGTCCATACTATAACATACCGCATTTGTCCATCGAATAATAACAGCTTCCTAAAACACACACTTTTTAAAAACATTTTAATTATTGTAGCATTATACTATACATTGTGCAAATGTTGATTGAAAACTATCAGAAGTAGAAATGTTAGCGAGAAATTCATGTTGTTTACCCTCAGTTAAGTCAAGGTTTTACACTAAACTCTGAAAATTCTTTTACTTGGGCATTGTGTTTTTCACGCTTCAGAGATGAATTTAATGCGTTGTATACTTTTCGCTGTAATACTTTTAATACTTAAATTGAAATACATTTTTAATATCAATTATATTTCAATTAAACAGTGATTTACATATTAAGTTTATGCTTTTCAGTAAATTGATTTATAATTTAGGTCAAGTTCGTTGAGCTGTGAATGCAGCCGGCAATTTAATGTGCTGGCAAAAGACGCCGTTGACAAATAATTGAAATCAATCAAATTGCTTAAGGACATCCCTTAAAAAAGGTAGTTGATGCTGGGAAACGTTGCCAACTAATCAGAATTCAATTTGAGTCGCCGGCGTGGATGACAACTCTCGCGCTAAAATCATTAAAATCAAAATTCGCAAATGATGCGCATAATAGACTCGGCAGCCGTTCGACGGGAGTTTCCCAGGTTCAGGAGCAGGAGCAGAGCGTCACTTTTGGTTGATGGGTTCATTCGGTGAAAATTGAAATATAGCTGGGCATTTGTTGCTGCCAATGTTTGCAAACATGTAACCCGCCGTTGGCCTCGTTGTTGGCTGTTGTTATTGCGGCAACGAAGCGTATCAATAAATCCATTTAAAATTGCGTGCAGGCCGCGTGTGTGTGTCGAGTGTTTGTCATTCTTCTTCAGGCCGCAGCACATAATGCAATGGGAATTATGGCTGCTTAGTGCCCCCGAATTCAAGTTCTGCGTACATTCACATATCGAAAATAAATTGGCAGCGACAGCGACAGCAAAACAAAAGCGCCAATTGACATTGATATTTTGAAACCCGAAATCCTAGACCACGACAGGAACAGGGACAAAGCCTCGCTCAACCCCCGTCGGCTCATAGGTGAAAACCAACTACTACTCGTAATACCAGAAACAGTCACAATATTTGCCAGCCAATCATCCCAGGCAACCCTCAATTTAAAATGCAAAATCAAAGTAAATCAATTTCATTTGCGAAAACAGAGAAAATTGAGACTGAGTCCTGGGCACGTAGTGCCTGCTAAGATGGCCAATAAATCAAATTGCGAATTTTTACTTTGATTTTGTTTTTTTTGGCTTTGCCTGACTAAAAATTATGCGCATATGCGCCAGGATACTAAGCACAGGCGACAGGACACATTCGCTGTCTCCTTGGATATTGTAATTTGTGCGAAATCCTCAAAAATCCAACGCATTTATCACAAATATGCGCCCATAAATCAGGACACATCCCAATGGCAAGGATGTCTATGGAGGAAAATGGTTATCTGTGGTGGGAGTGGGAGTGGAAGTTGGCACTTAACTTGGCACAGTTTCCATTCGCATCTCGTTGTTCATGGCCATAAAACGCGCATCGTCGCAACGGGCGCGTCTAATTTGCACATTTTCACTATTTTAATGTGTTGCCTCCGATTTTTTAATGTCGTTATTTATGCGGCCTGTTTATGATTTTATGCGCTTTCTATGCAAATCACACACAGCCCACAAATGTGGATCGTAAACTAAAGGTGACGTCATTTATCATGCAAGTTTGCAATTGAAGCTGAACTTTAAGTATCTACTGAAAATGTATCTAGATACGCGAGTACGTGAGTTCTATGTGATACGAGTATGATATATGGTTTAACGCAATTAAAATTGCCAGTTAAATTTCCAAGCCGTAATATATTTATTGCTGGGTCTACAACAAGTTAAGCAACTATTATTTATTTGAACGAAACTAATAAACTTTAAATGCAGATAAAATTAGAGGCGAGACCATGTTCAAAATCACATTCTGCTTGGCAAAATTATAAAAGTCGAAAGTTGCCCTGATTGTTGACAATTAACAAGATTAAAAGGCAAGATGTGGAATATATACCAGATCAAGTAAAATATATTAACAGCGCATTCAATGAGTTCTGTAATAAATCTCTTATATTTTACGTAGGCTGCTATATATATTTCTGGCCTAGGCAACAATAAGTGTTGCCAGGTGCAATCTGATATTTCCATTGGAAAGGTTGACATTTTTTAGCATAACATCACTCAGAATTTTCGTGCGATCATTTTTCACAACTTTCGACGTGGATTATCCAGACAAGAGTGCATCGATGAACTTAAGTCTTTGTATGGCGATCAAGCACCATCCTATAGCACCGTGAAAAACTGGTATAACGAATTTAATCGTGGTCGCAGTTCGCTCAACGACGAATTCCGTGAAGGTCGTCCAAAAACGTCCGTTGTGCCAGAGAACATTGATGCCGTGCGTGAACTAATAATGCAAGATCGTCATGTGACATACCGGGAGATAGAGGCATCCTTGGGCATTTCTCCCACCAGCATACATTCGATATTACATAAACACCTGACCGTAAAAAAGGTTTGTTGTCGTTGGATCCCGCACAATTTGACAATCGCTCAAAAAAAGGCTCGTGTCGATTGGTGCAAAGAAATGTTGAAAAAATACGATCGCGGTGCTTCAAAAGATGTTCATAAGATCGTCACAGGTGACGAATCTTGGATCTATGCGTATGAGCCCGAAACAAAACAACAATCGACCGTGTGGGTCTTCGAAGACGAGCCAAATCCAACGAAAGTTGTTCGTGGAAGAATCACTTCGAAGCAAATGGTCGCATGTTTCTTCGGCAAAACTGGTCATGTGGCGACTGTTCCGCTTGAGCAACGAAGGACGGTCAATTCTGAGTGGTACACCACAATTTGTTTGCCTGAAGTCTTCGGAGAAATTCGAAAAACAAACAAGAGAAGACGAATCATTCTTCACCATGACAACGCGAGCTCTCACACATCGGCTCAAACCAGCGCCTTTTTGACCGGCCAAAACGTCGAATTGATGGGTCATCCGCCGTACAGCCCTGACTTGGCACCCAATGACTTCTTTTTATTCCCGCACATCAAGAAAAAAATGCGTGGTCAACGATTTTCGTGCCCAGAAGATGCTGTTGAAGCGTTCAAAAACCATGTTTTGGAGGTGTCTCAATCGGAGTGGAAAAAGTGCTTCGACAATTGGTTTGAGCGCATGCAAAAGTGTATAAATCAGGCTGGAGAATACTTTGAAAAACAATAAAACAATTTTTGATGATAAATATTCGCATTTTCATTATTAGGCCAGAAATATATATAGCAGCCCTCGTATAAGAGGAACTGAATTTTCTTACACTTTATTATCATAGTATTATAAGTATTACTAACAAAATACTATTATCTCGAACTGTGAGAAAACTGCTTAAAAGGGAGAATTCTCTTTAAGTAACTGTCAACAATTCGCAGGGGATTCAAGCAACAGTTCAATGGCCACTTTTGCATTCAACCCGTTATAGTGTCGTTAAGCAAATGCTTTTAATAATTTAAGCCAAAATGGTAAGAGCCCAACTATCTACAATACATATGTATATCGATGAGTATTTGTATTTACGACTCCCCCGTCATGTTGTCAATAACAATTTCGCAATGACAACCCCTTCGCTGAGCCAAGACCAAGACCAAGACCAGAATCAGGACAGAAACCAGGACGAGGACGAGGACGAGGACGAGAAGCAACTGTAGACGACGCAACAAATCGCTGCAAATTACATTCATAAAATTTTATCACCCAATATCGGAAATGGATTTCTTGTTGCTGCTCGGACCCCAGACTAGGAGTAATGGCCAACGTATGACCCCGCGACCGTCGGCAACAAAGAGCGAGAAATGGAGTTGCCACATCTTGAAGCAGCTGCATGTCATTTGCAACCGGACAGACCCTCAAAGTAGTTGCAACAATTGCCAAAATAAAGAAGAAAACTACACAAAAAATAAAAAAAGTATAATAAAGGGTTGAAATGGCCATTTGATATTTTTCGAGGGCCATAAGCAGTCATAATTTCATTATTATGAAGTGTCAAACTGATTCCATTATGGAAATGGGCACTTTGTGTGCGCATTTCTTGGGGGTCGATTCGGAATTAGGAACCGATGTTACTTTTAGGAAGCCAAATACCTTCCTTCTCGAGTCAAACGCGTCTAATTACTTTGAATTATTTGCCTAATTTGTTGCAATATTTCGTTGCCAAGGCGATGATTCATTTTGGGCCAGTTGGCCAAATCGAGAGGGAGTGAAAGGACCAGTCAATCATGCCAACTGTTGCCATCCGTCAAGTTCAAACTCAATCCGTTGTCGCCGTCAAGGCAACGGAAGGGTGCCCTGGATTACATAATATCAAGAAACGCGCCCTGAGGAGAAAGAAACTGGAGTAAGAAGACACTACTTGGTCAGCCCAGTGGCAGCTGCGGTCAGTGAAGGGATAACCCGCAATACATATGAGTGCGAAACTAACCACAAAGGGACCAACGGACGACCAGACGACCAGACAACCAGTCAAACCACAAAACGGCTTTTAGTCTGGAGTACAGTTCCTTGCCCCCTTTGAGGGTGAACAGATTAATCCGAGTATTGGTGACTGAATTCAAATAAATGCGCTGATATATTTGAGCACCACATGAGCTAATGCCGCAGAGTTTCCATTTAATTGCGACACTCGAAGGACTTCAACAAATTACAACTTTCAATCAAAGCAATTTACGACAAAAAAAAGAAAGTAAACATAAAGCAAATCTATCAAAAGCATAACCAGCAAGCACTTGAAACATTTTACTGACCCCTCGCTTGGAAAACATATTTTCCTCGACAGCAATAAATTATCAAAATTTGTGGCATAAATCACATACTCGAAGGACTTTTCACTTTTCAATATTTGTTCAGGGGGCAGTGGAACGTGTGTGTGTTTGATTTGTTTGGCATATTGAAGTGGTCAAGCAAAGAGAGAGAGAGAGAGAGAGAGGGAGAAGGAGACTGTGACAAGCGTGCCATGTAAGTGGGCGTAACCCGGCTTGTGGGCGTAAAGTTAATTGATTAACGACACGACAAGCAGCCCTGAAAAGTGTGTCAGCCCCTCTCAGGATGAAACCATAGAATTGTCGAGTTCCGGTTGTGAGCAAGTAACAAATTTGAAGACGCACATCTTTAGCCTTGATTTGTGACCATTGTCCAGGCCTAAATGATGCAGCCTTTGTTGCGAATTGATTGGAATTTTATGAGCGTTTACCTGCTGAGGCTTCTCTCTCTCACCCTCCCCCTCTCTCACTGTCTCTTTAAGGAGTAGGGCGTGTTTCATTTAACTGCCTTTAACTTTATGAGCAATTCTGTCCATATTCAGTTATATTTATGCGTTTAATAAGCAGCATGACATGTTGGAAATGTCACGAGTCGAATGCCGCATCGACTGTCATTCAAATGAAACAACTGCCAGCCGCAGGATACGGGATACGGGATACGAGGATACGGATCCCCTTGAGTGGACAGCAATGTTGCACAGGATGTGCTTGATTACTTGACATTTTGCATGGTAGATCCCACTGTATTAATGAATGAAATAAATTTAATTTTGGCAATTAATGGACTCGAAGGCAGCAAAAGCAGCAAAGACGTCAGCAACTTTTTCCTTCCTTGGTCCTCCCCACGCAATCTGCCGCTTTATGTTTATCATTATTGACTCATG
This sequence comes from Drosophila suboccidentalis, assembly GCA_037043435.1. Lineage (NCBI taxonomy): Eukaryota > Metazoa > Arthropoda > Insecta > Diptera > Drosophilidae > Drosophila > Drosophila suboccidentalis. The sequence continues at coordinate 6,033 of JBAMBK010001351.1, forward strand.
AGTACACTCGCACATACATTCACTTGTCGTCGCTGTCGCTCATAATGAGCGACCCCTGTCAGGATGCGGAGGCGGAGGCGGATGTGGGCGTGGTCCATGTCACTGGTTAAGATTGGTTCACATTTCGTAATCAAATATCGTAGCTGTGCTTTCGCTTTTACTCGTACTTTCACCAAAAATGTTCGCAAATTGCAATAAAGCGAACAGCGAGAAGGGAAGAGGACAACAACCGACTAGGGGGCATCCTTGAAGTATCCTTTTTGGGGTGGAAAGACAGTCGAGAGTGAGCACAGCGCTTAGTCATCATTGTTTCTGCCTTGAGACGGCTTATTGGATTCTCTTCGAGTGCTATTTATGGGACAGTTTTATAAGTTAGCCTCGACTCTCTTTTGGGCCACGTTTGAAGCAGCAGCTGGCATTGTTCTGACCAACTTTCAGCTCACACCTGGCCAACAAAATAAAAGTGTAACCATTGTCACACTTCAAAGCCACTCGAAACAATTGCAATTAGCTTTAAAAGTCGAATGAAAGCAACACACAAAAAGTGGCTAAAAACGAAGCTAATAACTTGATTAGAGATTAAACAGCACTGAACAGTGACTTAATTAAATATATATTAAAAGCGTTCATCCTTCAGAAGCCACACAAGAAGTTGCAGTTCATTTTCCGGGCAACGTGTGTCGCGGTTTAGCCGCATTTTCCCCACTCCCCCTTTCCATATCAGTCGAGAGTCAGTTAATCGACGCTTTTCCATACTGAAAAGGATAATATGTCCTGGCATATCGCATGTATCCATTACACTCGACTGCCGCTGACCGGAGGAGGGTTGAATTCGACTTTGGGCGATTTGTTCACTCAGCCGCGACCATCTCCATGTCCATGTCCATGTCCTGTTCATGTCCATGTCCTTGTCCAGTCGTGCATTCGTCCTAGTCCAAGTCCAAGTCCATCAACAGCACATCAAACTGTCCGAGCAATAACAACAATGGAACCATTCAATCAGCGAGCATAAAAACATAAAGAGATTTTAATTTTTTGATTATGTTGCCTTCGATTGTCCTGGCACACACACACACACACACACATGAGGACTCTGATATGGATGTGCGTGTCCTGCTCCCGAGGGAACTTCTCCTTTAGCCTTGGCTACAGCTTTAACTACAGTTCCCGCTCCTTTTGTTCAATCGTTAATCAATGAAGTTCTCGTGACTCCCCGTCTTCCTTCAACGACCCCTGGTCAGCCTAGTCAGCCTGGTCCTGAGCCCTGACCCCTGACCCCTGATTGACGTAGAGGGCAGCTCATTTGTGCGTTTAGCATAATAAAAAAATCAACAAAACATCGATGACTACGAGTAGTTGGCCGGAAAAACCCAAGTTGATTAAATTTCAATGTCGCTGGGGAAACTCAATTCACATATCAGCAACGAAGTCCAGGGCAAACTTTGTGCTAATGCGTCGTAATTTCGATTTAAGTCATTTCCGTAGTCCATTCGGGATAATTGCAGTTGATCAGGCAAACACAACGAACTGGTCTTTGTAATGAATAGTTGTAACAGCACCTGAGGTTTTTATTTTTTATATCATTCCCCTTTTGGCATTTTCCCTGCTCTCCTCTTTCCGCTCAATTAAACAATTCAATGCAATTTAAGGCCTACTCCAAGGCACAACAAAAGACAAATCATAGCTATTAATTCCGCACTCGTGGAATGTTTCATTACTTGTACATGACAGAAGTACCAGACGACCAACTGGAACTGGAACTGCCTCTTTATCCTTTTGTGCTCCTTGTGCTCCTTGTGCTCCTTGAGCTCATATGTGCCGCAAGGATGCTGTGCAGCTTACTTTTAATTTCCTTACCCAACGCCTTATTACGTTCATTCATATGCAAATCGTTCTTCTGGAACATATCGTACACAAAAGCCAGCAGGGGGAAGAAGAAGTCAAGGAAAACGGAAAAGCGGAAAAACTCGTCGTAAAGGTTTTCTTTCCATTCTTTTTTTTTTTTTTTTTGGCATTTTGGCTTTGAGCGATTAAAAAATAGCAACTGCCTTCGTTTTGTGAAAGGCATATGCTTAGCATATGAATGCGAGTCCTTTTGCCATCTTAAAGTGCCAGCTTCGAGTACTCGAGCACCGGAGTACAGGATTTTCACCTCATAACCCAAAATACGCGTCATGGTGGTGTTTCTGTCTTTTAACTACCCGCGAATGGACCGTCAAATGCTTTATGGGGTTGTTGTTAATACTTATTATCCTCCTTGCCATTGGGACTGTACTTTTATCCACATAGTATTATTATGATTATTTCGTTTTAAGCATCCCATATCAAATTTAAATGAATCGCTTTCGTTTCGTTTCGTTTCCCTCTCCTTTGGGACTTCATGTGGCGTTTGCCGTTTATAATAGTTCTATAGATTTAGGGTTACACATACCGAGAGGCTTATGATTTACATGAACATGACTACGATTTGTGAATTGTATCACTTTGGAAAACAGTTTCACATTTTCAATTTCCGCTGCGATTTTCCCTTATTATTATTGTTGTTGCTGTTTTCGATCGCCTTTGTTTGCCAAAACAATTAAATGTTATTTGCATAATAGTCGTTGGGTTTGCCCCGTCAAACAAAGGACCAAGTGGACCTGGCCATATGTGGTCCTGCTTACGATATAATAAATGGAATTATCAACTGGAAGATACCCTGTAGATAGCACCTCCATTTATTGTTTATTAAAATGTCTTTATTTTATAATTATTTCGATATTTTTGAAGGATATTCGAATTTAACTAATAATTTGATATTAAATAAATATGTTAAATTCAAATTTACTTCCATTTATTTCATACTTCAACTTTTTTAAATTACATCAAACCTTTGCTTTATCCTTCCCATTTTACACCACTTACAGGGTATATACCCTGTAGTTTGTTCACGCCCGCGGCGAGTCGTGGCTTTGGCGCTTTGGCATTGTCAGCTCGTCTCAGCTTGCTATTAAATTGTATTTGACTTTGAAAATATTTTGGCAAATCCGTGTGTGTCATGGGTACAAGTGGCAATAGAACTGTAGGTGTGTGTGTGTGTGTGTGTGTGTGTGGTAAGCATGTATCTCACTGACAGCTGGCAGTTTCGAGTGCTCTGGCTCTGGTTTAGTTTGTCGCATTATCAGGCAGCACTTGGAATTGAAGCAACTTCCGCTGCACATGCTCAAGTGCTGTTGTCGCTCTGCTAATGTGCAAAAAATGTTCCCTAACTTCACACTTAGACAGAGAGAGAGAACGACAAATTGCAGATACTTGCCGCGAGTGCCACTTGAGTTTTTGGGAAAATTTGCCAAAAGACGCAAGTGTTGCCTACACACACACACATGAACTCACACATATATGTGTGTATATACATATGTGTGAGGTGCTTTAAGTTTTTCGTCTGCTTATTTATTTATTTGTGCGTTGTGTTCAAATGACACGAATTTGTCATCTTGTTGTACAGTTTATCCAACACCCCTGTATGCTGTTTAGATCAGTCCAACACACACACACACATATACATACATGTACGCTTACATATGTCGTTGTTTGCATAGCCACACCCACCGTCCAACGCCCAACGCCCACCCTGGGGCAACCTTTGTGTTTGCACAGCAGTTACAAAATTTCAATTAGTACAAAAGAGAAGCAAAAAAAAAACAGAAGAATTAAAGAAACTGCTACAAAATGTTTATAATTAGTTTTTCATATGCAAATTTAATGTTATTTTGTGGGACGCCAAATTGGAATTAAATATTCTTTTTATGATATTGTGTGTGTGTGTGTGGATTGTTAACAGAAGTCTTTGGCCTGCGGCATTGACCCATTGCCTTAGAAAGCCCATTTACGAGACCAGGCTGACATTTGGCCTACACTCAAAAGTGAAGAGTCCATTAAATACAATTTAAAATTAAAATCTCCAGTTCTTCCCACACTTGACAAGCTGCATAATTATATAAAGTAAAAAAAAAGAAAATTCATAATTTGCACACTTTTCAAGAGAGACTCAAATGAGATAAACGGAAGGAAACGACGGCGTCGTGACGTCCATGAATTCATCAGCTCAACTGCCACCCTCTGAACGATATTTTTTATTCATTTCAACAGCTTGTTGCTAATTTTTAATAAATATTGAACAACTCAAGTGGATGGTAGTAACGGGGGTCGTGCTGTAAATGCTTCCCTGCCAATATGCAAATTTTTCCTCTCTCTCATAATTTTCGCACAAAACTGAAAGTCATAATTTTGGCATCACGTGCGCGATTATTGTGATGATTATCGGTTAGGTCTTTGCCGTTTTCCCATTATGCCCATGTTGATTAAAAATCTAATGTCGATTGCTGTTTATATATTTACTGCAACAGATTTTGTTTATTTTGTGTTATTGCCACGTGGCACGCCATTTCCACTGTGTACAGTTGAGCATACAGATATTTTACTGAGAATGTACGTGGTTTATTGTATACAACTTTAATTTTTATTGAGAAAAACAATTGGTTTCTTAAAGTAGCCACAATGATTGTTTGTTATCTGTATCGATTTTCTTTAATTTCCATTAAAATATCGATTATCTTTCTCTATACATACATATAATATAAAACAATATTCAAAGAGCATTTCTTATTCTTAGCTTAAAGTTAACTTTCGTTTATCAATTTTCAACTTGCATAGACAATTATTCAGAGTATTTATTAGTTGGCACTCATTTTCATTGCATACTTTTGGGCGTCGCTTTTAATGTGCAGTCATCAAAATGTTTGCTTTAAATTGTTAGCTGTAGTCGCTTTGTCTGAGTGACTCCTGAAATGCTTATGCTTTCTTCGCCTGGTGCGTCTTTTGGGCTTGTCCTTTTCATCCTTTTTCTCATCCTTCTTAACATTGTGGACAAACATCCTTCGCCTACCAAATTTGTGACGAGGCGGATTTCCAAACACTATGGCTGCGGGTTCCTGATATGAAAATGACTCTACGGGCTTGATTAAGTCCACACTCTGCGGACATAAGAATTTTGATATAAATTTGACACATAAGGTAATAAATTTTTGTTACTTACCTCTGAAATCTCTGCGCTCTGCGGCTGACAATTAATGATCGCTATATAAAGACTTAATAAAGTCAAGCAGAAGCAACTGCAACCCATTTTATCTCACAACAAGTTCTTGTGGATGCGTCCACTTAGTTCGACATTTACTCAGCGAATGATAAGTCAATTATTGTTTTGAGCTTCCCAGTTGTTTGAGTCGCAGTAGAGATAATGAACTATACATCTTGGCAGCATACATAGTTATTTATGATACCCTATACATTGACTTTGAAAGATATATTATTGCTTGAAAATATTTTCATATAGTTATGCTCTTAATAGATGCGGAAACTAATGTACCGATCATTAGAGAATTCGTAGAGTGCGAAAGCAGAAGATGATGCTATGGTACATACATAAAGTTCATCCGGATATGTAATATCTTTGATGCAACTTAAGCTGAAAGTTTAAGCTTATCTATGTATAAATATGAAATAAATATAGACGAAAAAAAAAATATTTATTTATTTAGTGTCAAACTATAAGCAGCCAACACAACAATATATATTTAAACGACAAACTTTAATAAATAATTTGTTAAAAAGAAAGTAAATTAAAGCTGAACAAGAATGTAAATGTAAATCTTTTGAAGTATTTAAAATGAAAAAGATTATCCCAACATTAAATAAAAATCAAAATAATTGCTTATAAAAAGAAATGCAAATCAACATAAATTGCAATCTACTTGTATTAGTATCTATTTTAATTGTGCATTGCAATAGTTCGCACTCAAATTTGTTTCTGTTTAGTTTTTAAGACGCAAAATGCTTTAAGTACGATAAGAAGTCATTGATATCTGTCTCGACATTTTGCTGTTCACTTGGCATTAATTCTGTTTTTATTTCCCATTTCAATTGAGAATCCATTAACTAATGAAACCGATCCGCAGCGCATTTGCCATTTATACATTATGCTCTTTCCCTTTACTTTTTTTCGCATTCTAATTTCATTGAAATTTCACAACAATTTGGCCCAAATGTTACCCTTGCCCTTACCCCTGTTGGACAGGGATGCAAAGCATTTGATGATTGTATCCTGTGTGAATGTCCTGTTTAGTGGCAAGGCATTAAATGGCTGGCATGTCAATGTCATGTCGTCTGTATCGCACGTTGTCACATTTATTGATCTGAGTCGAACAATATTAACAACTCGATAAACTTTTATCGTTTTGCATTTGGGCTCAGCTGCAAATAAATAGCAAAGCAATTGTGAAGGGTATAAAATCAAGCGAATGAATGAAAAGAAAATAGCAATGTGAACTCAAACCATTTAGGACCAACTGTTCTGCACCTGTAGAACTCTTATATGTTGTTTGTGTATGGCATATGGCTAATTTTATAGTCCACCTTCACAATTTTCTCATTTGGCCAAACAAACTTTGTTTACAATAAGCCCAAAGAGACGCGGTAACAAAACGTTGCGTAACTCAATTATTTTTTAAAGGAGGGTTGTTTAGTTCCCTAAACTGATTAGTCGACCTTTTGTCGTACAGCAAACTTTACCGACTTTAGCAAATTGCCTCTATAATTGCTTTATGGGCGTGGCAGCTGCACTTTAAATTTTTGCAGTAATTCTATTAGTAATGTGGGGTTCATACAAATACGTACTTTAACTAGTAATCAATAAAAATTGTTGAAAATTAAAGCATAAGAAAGAATACAAAAATCTACCCGTATATTTAAATGCATGTGGGAAAAACACAAGGCTGAAAACGTATAGTTAGAAATTAAAAAAAAAAATACTAATTTTGGCTACTCAAAATAAAAAAATTGAGGTAACGAAGCGATAAGAGTTTCTAAAATTAAAATTCTAAAAATTATCTAGTCGTTGATATATCCCAAAAAGTTTTCTTACTAAATGTTGGTTTTATGACAAGTATATGATTTTGTGTTCCAATACCAAATAGACAATCTGTGATTTTGGTTAAGATATTTTAAAATAAAAAGGCTTTCAATTTTAAAGAGGTATTTTCCAATTATCTCTTAAATAATTATTAAGCTACTAAATATTGAGCAAATGAGTCCAAATGTTGATCTTAATTAAAATTTAGATATCAGCTAAAATGTCTTATAATTTGCAAGCCCTTTTTCAATGCCAAAAATGTTTGCAAATTCGCAGAAAAGAGTCACAAAATATACGAATGTATATGTTCACATACATATGTACATATGTAAACATATCTATGTAGTTCAAGGTTAACAAAAATCGCCAAAGCTTCATAATGAGCTGAGCAAACAGGGCGATAATAATACCAACAACCACAACAACAACAACAACAATGGTAGTAGTAGAAATGGCTGCAGCGACAAAGAGCGCCAAGCTGTCTTCTGATAAACATCATCATGAATATTAATGCGTCAAATATCAGATACACACACACACACACACATATGCATAGACATATCATATCAGCAGGTAGCATTAAAATTAACATTAACTTCAACATCAACATGAGAGCGTCAAAGAGTCAAGTTCACTTTCACTAAGCTGACGCACCATCAACATGATGATGATGATGATCATTATGAACAACAGCAACATCATTCAGCCATTGGCCAGGCCAGGCCAATTTTGGTCAGTGGCACAGTGGAGAACAAGTAGGGGAGAGAGAGAGGGACAGAGAGAGAGAGGAGGAAGAAAAGGGGCAGCAGCAGCTGACAACAAAGTGTGCATACAAATGTTGTGCTTTGTTAGCGGCTATTTTTGGCCAACTTGGCTGATGGATGGACGGTTGGATGAATGACATCGATTTGAATTTGGGCAGCAGTTGGACTTGCGCTTGCATTGCATCATTGTCGCTCAAATTGGCCAAGTCAAGTCGGTCGAGTCGGTCGAGTCGGTCTGAGCCATGTGTCAGGTCTGGGGCTGGAGCTACGCTTTTGAGTGCACGCGAATGGGGAGTGAAAGCAAAGTGTGGCAATCAATGACGACATCAACAAAACTGCAATATCAAGTTTAACCAGCTTCTGGAAAAGTGAAGTGAAACAGCTGATGATTGTCTGTTCAGCTGTCTGTCTCCCAGTCTCCCTGTCTCTCAGTCTGTTAACCATTTTTATTTAAGGGCAAACAGCAGCAACTCCTCTTTTATTCAAGTTTAGTTGTATGATTCATCGTCATTTGGCCAACAAATCTACAGCTTCATATAATCATTTTAGCCAAGGCCAAGCTGAAAGGGATCTTGAAGCATTTCTGGCATTTGATTAATTGAAACCGCAAGTGTGTGTAAATATTTTAATAGATTATTTAAATAGAAACATGTTTTTCAGACTTTTGTTAGCAACACACACACACACACACACGCAAACACACACACACACACACACACTACACTACTTGTAAAGTGAATAAAAGTTAGATAATTAACAAAATATGTACAAATATTTAGAGACACAAGCACAGTACAATGCCCCCCTTTTCAACCCCCTTTTAACTAGACTCCCGTTTTGTTATTCAATCTTTAAATAACAAAAATCTGACGTCAATCTGACGTTCCACATTCCGCTGTCTCTTTAGCTTTGCGGCTTAATGATGCTCTCAATCCAGCTAATGTAGCCCAGGACGGACGTATAAACTCCGGGTCCCGAGCCGCACTGTGTGAATCCGTAGCTGACGATTCCATAGGCCACCCAGCGGGAATGCTGACGATCGAAGTACATGAGAGGACCTCCACTGTCGCCGGCACACGTATCCTTGGACTTCTCGCCGCCGGCGCAGAGTTGCTTGGGACCCAGACGAACCCCATAGAGATCGAGAATCTTGCTGCAATTCTCGTTGGAAACGTAGGGAATGCGCAGCTTCAGCTTGATGGGACTGTGTGTGTTTATAAAGTACTTGTTGACTGCAAGAATATCAATAATAAATTCGAATTACTTATTCTTTCATCATTTTGGCCAAACACTTACAGAGATCGGTGCGTCCCCAGCCGGAGACTGAGAACATTTGGCCCTCGACCAGCGGCGTCTGGGCGCTTTTACTTGGCAGGCAAATGGGCATGATGAAGTGCGTGAATGAAACCGGATGCTTCAGTCGTATTATGGCAATATCATTGTATTTATAGTTGGAGTACTCCTTGTACTCCGGATGCACATGGATGTGCTCATAGGCAATATCCAGAGCAGCGTCCGCACAGCTCAAATAATTGGGCTCCTCAATGCAATCCGGTTCCGTCTTCACATTAAACTCGCCCAAACGCACGTGTTTTCTGAGTATTACAAAAGAAAAAAAGTTGTTAGAATTTATAAAAGAATTGATGAGGAATTGATGACTCACAGTCCACGGCGTTCCCTCACACCTTCGCCCTGGACACAGTGAGCTGCGGTCAGAATGTGACGATCATCAATCAGAGCTCCACTGCAGCCATAGTTGTCTACGGAAAAAGAATGAACAATTCAATTACATTTCATTAAATCTGTTCCTGATCTTAATTAATATTTATTTTTTTAAACCAATGCAATATTTATGTTATGTTAGTTATATTGCCTTAAAAAATTTGCATAAAATATAAGTAATGATAAAAATAAGAGCATTTTTATGAAATTATATGTTTTCTAGGTCAGAACCCATCTTTTCTCATTTTTAAATATACTCTTATTGGAAGTATTAAATTGTTTTTAAATAAAAAAAGGTCTAGAAAGAGTTTCTTACTCCCAATCTCTTTAGACATCAACTTTAGACAACTTACTCGAATGATAGACCAACAGTGCTAGCCAGGGATATTCGTCCAGCTCAGCGATTTCGCCGCCATATATGCGATTCGTGACCTGCTTGCCGCATTCGTTCAGCAAATTGAATCCCGTGCTCGGCTCAACAGTTTGAATGCGTCGTTTGAGTTTCTTGCGCTTGAATCTCGCGGTGACATCGAGAAAACGACGATACTCGAACTTGGAGAACTGGATGACCGGATAGAGGTAATCCTGGCCATTGGCCGGACAGCAGACAAGCGGCCTGTAGTCGGCATTGACATTGTCCGCATTGTGAGCTGTCTCCACGTCACACTGGACCTTCTTGAGGAAGTTGACCCGCTCGGAGCTGAGATTGGTCACATTGCGCACCTGGAGATAGGCGGCACATTGGCTCACCTGGACGCAGACGCCGCGTTTGGTCTCGTTGGGTATATCACAGGTCGCTGGACTGGCGCTGGTCTCCCCAGCGAGGGTTGTCTCTGCAGTTCCAGTTGCAGTTGCTGTGCAACAGCCAAGGGCAAACAATGCGCTGGCCGCCCACAATGCGCCGTTGGTGGGATACAGATACAGGTACATCAGCGATCGGCTGAATAAATCGATCGATCGATTAGAAGCGAAGCGACAAAAACGTGGCACGAACAACAAACGAACGAACGTAATATGTAAACAACGAATGACAACAAACAGACAACAGCCAACAGACAACAGACCAGACGAGGGCAGACGCGGCGTATACGCAATCGGCAATCGGCAATCGCAAACCGTTTAAACAAACGCTAAAATGTCGCTGACAATCCGCTCGCGTGAACGCTCCGCCGTGTATTGAAACTCAATTTGAATGCCGAGCGTCGATTCAGCCGCAGATTCAGTCGCTGTCGCAGCCACAACCGAAACGTGAAACTGAAACCTCAGTTTCGGCGTCGGAGTCGGAAGAGCCGAAGCTCAAAGTGCCAAAATAAATAAAATTAAATAAATAAGCGACAACTCATAGCCCCTCCGTCTCCCGCCCCCCTTTCACCATCAACGTCTCCCCGCCAACGCTTCTGACACCAAAACGAGCTCACAAACTGCAGCAGCTGTCGACTGCGACGTCAGCGTCAACGTCAACGGCGACGTCTGCGAAACGGGAGCAACGGTCAAGCTTTATCGTTGCCCTGCCTCCCGCTGCCCGTTAGCCGCTAACCGGTCCCCCGGTCCGGTTATGCAATCGGACCTGCCAGCCGCTCAGCATTGAAACCTTTTGTTTTTGTTTTTATTTTCAGTTTCACTTTCGTTCGCCATTCGAGCTTAATGCATTGCCTACTTTTCGGCCGAGCTTTTTAATCGTACTTGAAAGCTTTGTGAAGCTTTGGCCAAAAGTTTCAGGCTGTGCTGATCGATTAGAGCAGCTTATTGGTGTACTTTTTGTCAGTTATAAGAGTGTCAATTTATGTATGTTAATTTATTTAAATTATAATTTTTCTATAATTTCGAAATATACATTTTTGTTTACCTAATAACGAGTAAATTTTAAAGATTTTTTCTCTTCACTCGTATTTATTCGACTGTTAGTTTAATTATCATTTAACATTTTGTTAGCTGTTTCCCAAAATGTAGAGATGTTGATTTAATATTGACCAACATTGTTATCATTACATCTACATAACTGTAGTAAACCAATCAATTCTTTCAGCTGTAGCTATTAAATTTAAGTTCTTGAGTTTCGTAATTATGTTAGATTAGCAAATAACACTATGTAACAAAAATAAAAAATTTCTCAGTCCTTGGGATGTAATTGTTATGTCTTAAAAGTATGGAAACCACCTAATATTCCTCGGAAACCTTGCTTTTGTCACCAGGACAATGAGATTCAATAAAATATGCTAAAATTATGAGAAAAACGTGTTTGAGTCTTTTACTACAGAGAAAATCATACAGAACAGCACATATAAATCAAAACTAGATTTTATTAAAACTTCAGAAAACCAAAAACATAAAAGTAAATCAGAAGTGGGTGGTTTTTCGACATTTGCGTTTATACTGCGAGTCACTTTCTCTTATCAATCCCCAAATGTAATCTCCCATCAAAAGCAAAGTTATCTTGGGACAATAGCTGCTTTCTATACTTTTGGGACCTAACTGACTAGGAAATAACAATTACAGCCCATGGACAAAAATCTTGTTACATAGTGTTATTCCTAACAATCTAAGCCACTGAAATATTTCGGCTTCATTGAATATTTTCGGCTTCTTTTTTATAATTATACGATTGCTGTTGAGCAGCAATTTTTATTTGGTTTAATAAAAGAATCTAATAAATAGAGTCACCGAACAACACTTAGTCAAAATCGCTTTTGATCAATCATACTCGTAATACAAATTCCCAGACGTACATGACTGAGAACTATTTAAATTATAGCTATGAGTAACTGAAATAGATTCCCTATAAGTATCGTCTCATTCCAAAACTATGCATTATTTAGGTTAATAACATTTTTCGCTGCTTAATCAAGTTAATTAACAAAAACTTAGCATCAACTGTTTAATTAAAGTAACCATAAAATGGTCATAAAAAGACAACAAGCAAAATCAAAGAGAATACGAATTTTAAAGAGATTAAAAAAAATGTAGAATCTAGAAGGAGAACTTCAGTTGCTTACCTGTAAATTTTCTTTAGACGACAATTTTGAAGTGGCGCCAGCAGAAATCGTGCTGACAATGAAACGTGACCGCAGAAACATTGGCCAAAGTCCAAGTCGAGTATTTAAAAACAGGCAGCTGCTGTGACCAGTTGTTACCGGAAGTTTTCTTGTGGTTTATGCTTATTGGCGGTGGCCAATTAATGCGCGGTTGCAATGTCAATGGCTGGCGATTGTTTCTTGGCCCAAAGCCGTTTGGAAAATCCAAGCATTTTTCAAATACACACACAAACGCACTCAGTTCATTCACTTGGTATTGGGTAATTTTGATTTATTCACTAAATACGAGTAGCTAACACTTATGATTAAATATTGTAAATACTTGTTTTCCTAATGAATATGATTATATGCACGATGTACGATTATGAAAGGCAAGATCACAATATGAGCTTAAATTAGTTAGCCTAGGTAGAGGGAACTGATATTTTTTAGACCCTCACGTTTTGCTTTATCCAGATGTCGTAGGCGGCGACATTCGTGTAGACACCGGGCCAGTCCTTGAGGCCGCACTTGTAGCCAAAGGACACGATGCCCTCGAGCACCCAGGAGTTGTCGCGGAAACGCATCAAGGGACCACCCGAGTCGCCATCACAGCTATCCTGGGCATACTTCCCACCGGCACAGAGCTGGGTCGGCACAATGCTAATCTTCCGCTCGGCAAATTTGCGCTTGCACTGCGCCGGCTCCACATAGCTGACGGCCAGCTTCTGTTTGACAGGACTCCGGGAGGTCTGCAGGGTCCTGCCCCATCCGACCACCGTGTACTGTTGACCAGCTTGTTTCGTTTCCGGCGCCACCACAGAAGGCAGACAAACGGGCTGAATACCCTTCGAGTATCGCACATTGCGCTCCAAGCGAACGAGGCCAATGTCATGTAGTTGATTCGGAGTCGATTCCTTGTACAGCTCATGGACGCGCATCTCCTCGATGCCCAGACGCTGGGCAGCCGGTGCACAGGTGCCACCGCCATTCGGACAGTCCACAGTGCTGCGTGTATCGTGCTCCCCAAGTCGCGCCGAGGCACTGGAAAATTGAGTAGAAATTAAAGTTTGAGTTTTATTTTGGCTGCTCATTAAGCAGGAAATCAGATATAGCTAATTGAATTTTAAAAGTGCGAACGTGCCGGCCAGACAGACAGACAGACAACAGACACCCAAGCATCAAAACGAACCGGTCAAGTACAACAAATTAAGAGCGAAACGAATTGTTATCCACTTTGAACTCAACCCAACGTCCCAATCATTGAATGAATCACAAAAGCAAATTGAATCTGGTTTGGCCGTTTAGTTAGCTAATTAATATGCTTGAATTTAGAATACAAAGTAGTTAATAACAAAACAAAACAAAAAGAATCATAAACAATGCCCGGTTGGCTATTTGGGGAGTGTTACATTTTGGACGCGTCGCGGGGATTCCTTTTGGACTTAATTGGTTTGCTGGAAAGTGTTGCTTAGTTCAGCGAATTCGCATAGAAGGTACTCGTAAAAAGTTACGAATAAACAAACTGAATAAACAGACAGACTTTCGTTGTGAATAACAGGAAACCAGTTTACAATGGAATTTTTTGGAAGGAACTATCTGTTAGATATGAATCTTTTTAATCTATAACTAATTCTCTGGCTTACGTTGTTTTGATATGTATTTAAAAATAAATAAATAAAATTAATTAAAATAAAAAATAAAATTAATTAAAACTCACAGTGGTCCAATCTCTCGCAGTATGCGGCCAGTTAGACAATGAGCTGCGGTTAGAATATAACGCTGATTGATCAACGTGCCCGCACAGCTGGTGGACAGTCCGTTGCCCGAGAGGCGTCTGTACTCCAAGAGCACTGTCCAGGGGAACTCGTAGAGATCGGTGTCCTCGCCTCCGTAGATTTTGTTGTCGATGGTCACGCCACCACAGCTCGGTGGCTGTGGCAGCAAGCTGGAGCCATCGCCCAGCTGACCTCGCTGGGACTGTCCCTGCACCACGTTTCTATCGATGCTCGCTTCTCCAAAGCTCCATGGCCTAAAATCCTGGCTGGGAAAGAGCATTGTGCGTGGTGCAGCTGTTGTCGGCGCTGGATTCCAGCCATAGTCGAAGCTATTGCCGTTGAAGTCGTTAAAATCACCATAGTCCGCAAACGAGGGCGTCAGACGACGACTGCGAGTGTAGCCTGTATCCCTGGTGCAGCAGACAAAGGGTCGATTATCGTTGCCCATGCCACAGCCGGATTCGCGGACGAATTGCTTCTCCGCAGGCGACAGGTTGGCCTGTTGCAGCACCGAATACAACGTCTGACACTCATTTATCTGGACACAGAGACCGGCCCGCTGATTGGGGTTTATGCATCGAGCATCTGCAAGGAGGAGACAGAAGACAGACGATCAAAATCTGGTTCTTTATTTTCAAAAAGGGGAATCACGCGCCGCACACGCGACTAGAATTTGATGGCGACATTCTTGCGATGCGTACGACACTCAACAAAACAAATAAAGACACAAAATATATTTTTAAAATCACCGCAAATTATTTCACTTTAACAACGTTTTAGAAATAAGTTTCTGAAAACATTGAAGTTGCTTTTAAATTTATAATACATGTTCTGAGTGTATAATGTGTGGTTTCTGCTACTCAAATCAATTGGAAAATTACCAAAATATTGACAAATTCAAATTAATCATTGGTAATATCCCAAATGCATTCAGTTTGGCACGCGATTGCACCGCCAGCTTAATCATTTTTGTTCACTTTAAATTTGAGTTTTTCCACGGCTTATGGGTATTTTTTTTTCTTTTTGACACATTTGACCATTAAAATCCCGGTAATTTTGTGGTCAACATTTATTGGTGTGTAACTTACATCGACCATTTGCTAAGTCCACTCCCCAAATGCACAGCAAAAATATAAATACTTTCATTGTTAGTTTTGTAATAATCGAGTAATACATGCGATATTGTTATAATTAAGTTCGAGACTAGAATTGAGACTGTGAGATGATGCAAGTTGGGGCAGAGCTTTTATAGTCGATCGGGTTAACTGAGAGTCAGAGCAGCTAAAAAGAACAAGCCGAGTTTGAGTTCGAGTGTGCGAATGAGCATGAGTATGAATGTGAATATGAGAACCGGTACTAAGAAGTCGCTCGCCAGTTAATCAGCAGGTTGATCAACATCAATGAGACGCTTTTGTTAGCTTAAAGGGGCTTAACTTGTGGTCAAGTCAATTTCTAGTAGCCTTTATGGATCAAAGTATCTTCTCAGTTAAAAAATGCATGTCACTGGGTGACACTAGACAGCATAAAAAACTATGCTTAATGGGGAAAATATGAACTTAGGGTGCAATGAACTAAGCCAAAGTCAAAATTAATAAAGAAATAAAAAACCTCAAATCAATGACGTCTGACCAGAATCCGCATTCAAAGCAGCTGATTAGGTATGACGAAGTTTCATTCAAGCGATTCTAAATTGCGTTAACAGGTTACTCATCTGGCTGATGGTTAATTGTGATCTACAACAATTTCACATGTTAAGAGAATTCTATCAGCGATTTGTTGAGTTCAAGTGTCAAACGGTATGAATTATTTAATCTCTATAAATAATTCTATAAAACTATAGTTGAGTTTCTATTTCTATAAAACATGCAAATGTGATTTACACGGTGAACAGAGATCTGTCGACTAATTCACTAAGCCAGTTGTCTAGACAATCCTCCCACTTTTTGACCGGGTCCGTTAACAAGTTCCTAATGGACCATGTTGGCTTATTGGCTTTACATATAATATTAAAAATTTCCATAAACTACCTGGGGACAGCTGAGCTGAATCAACTGAATATAATTTGCCAACAAGATACACATATGAACCACAAATATTAAATTAATGACTAATGGAATTTCACTGAGCTCGGGATGAATGAGAGCCATTTACACACTCAATATTTGAAAATTCCTATTCAATAACATATAAATCAATTGCTTAATCAAATGAAGATGCTACCCAGAAGATTTATTATCTATCCATAATTTTCCCACTTTATTTTCTAATATCTAAGAACGTAAAACCCTCGGAAAGATAAGGCTGAATCTTCTGTAAACGGTATTACCCAACAATTCTTTAGTTTTACACAAATTCCATTAGTTTGAATGCTGTCATTATCAAAACAAGAATATTGCCTCAAAAAAATCGTTTAATTTAATGAACCTCAAAATAATAAACTCTTTTTTCTTAATTAGAACATTTATTTTTGATCTAAACGTCACGAGATAAATCGCTTATAAACGTCAGTGATACAATCAGAGGACAAGTTTACAAACAACTTTTAACTTGATTTTAAATAGTTTGCAGATGAAAGTAAGCATATTATCGCAGCACATTTAACAATAAGAACAAAATCGTTTAGTTGCGGACTTAAGAAAACCTTTGCCATTCGCTTACCCAATTAAGCAGAAACACTTTTGATAAACTAAGATATTTTACAGCTGCCACAGAATTTGATTCTTTCATTGAATTTCAAAGTTCGCCCCGCAGCGAGGACAGTTCGCTAGTTGATGGTGGAACCGCAAAATCCCTTAATTTCCTGTCATTTCCCTTTCATTTCGTTCTCAAATTGGACGACCACGGCGGGTTACCAACAAGATCAACATGTTACCGCAGAAAGGGTTCAAATAAACTTAAATACGCGCACGCGGGAAATGTCAACGCCAGATAAGCGTTTGTGCCGGAAAATGGGCGTGGGGATGGTCTAATTAAGCGTGGCAAGTCGCAGTATGCAAAAATATACGAACAACCACCAAAAAAAAAAAAAAAATTAATTTCCTTCTGACAGCGGTGGGATTCGAACCCACGCCCTTTCGGACTGGTGCCTAAAACCAGCGCCTTAGACCGCTCGGCCACGCTGCCGTATGTCGGCGAGCTGATTCTAGACCCACAACTTACACTGGCAGTTTTGTAAATAGAAGCATTCTATTTAAATAAATCACTATCAGTGTTATTTGTAATGTGTGTAATTTGACTAACATTTGATCAAGATAATGAATTGTCAACAAGCTTAAATCAAACATCATAAAATTTATGAAAAAGTGAATGTCATTCCCAAACGTTTCAAAGTTTACAGCGAAGCATTTAAAAAATGCACATTTAATTAGATAAAGTCAAATAAATAATTATAATGCTAAAAAGGAATTAAAAAAATAAAAATAATTAAAAAATGTGACAGCGGTGGGATTCGAACCCACGCCCTTTCGGACTGGTGCCTAAAACCAGCGCCTTAGACCGCTCGGCCACGCTGCCTCGTTCCAACTTGTGTCAAATGTACGTTTTGAAGCAGCAGCACAGCAAACGACACTAAATGAAAATGTTGGTATAATTTTGGGGATGATTTACTAAAGTGTTGCTGAACTGCATTTGCAAAGAGTAGCAGACTGGAAATAGTAGTAGACAAATTTACTGAATGCAAAATGAAATCGTAGCAAATGTGCGCGGCAGTTACATTTGAAGATGAAGTAAAAAATTTTTAAAATGTAAATGGTAAAGTAAATGTTGCTGCCATTTTATTAAGTAGACAGTATTTAGAAGCTATTAAAAATATTTTAATCATGTAAATTGATCAATGATTCTGATAAATTTGGTATATTAAAGTAAACAAAAATATTTAATAGAAAGTACGTAATTTCTTTAACATAAACTTTTATCACTTACAGTACCCTGAATATTACTGCGATAGTGATAGTAAAAAGCCAACAAAAGTAACTTTAACAACAATAACAATGCCAAAAAACTTTACGAGCCTTTGCCATCTGAGCGATTCTAATTCATTGACAAACGCATTTTGATTTTGCGACAATGGGACAACAGAGAGCGGAAGTGAGAGGGAGAGAGAAAGAGAAAAAAGATGTAAACGGTTACACCTTTGGGCGCCTTTGCCCTTTGAGGTCGAGAAGGCTGCACACCCCGTAGTTTTTTCTTCTCTTTTTACGATTTGTGCATTTCGCAAATTCGCAGGCGACAGCATATTTTATAGCATTTTTATGGCGCTATAGTTTCGTTTTTTGTTTTTTGTTTTTTTTTTTGCGATTTACGATCGTTTTATAACTTGTTTACATTAGGCAAAAGTGTAACGGTAACCCTGGGAAGCGTTTTATGCAAAAATCTATTAAAACACTGGCGAGCTGCATAAAAATCACAATAAATGCTCAACGATTACAATTGCGATTGCGATTGCGGCAAACCCGCCACGGGAGCCACGACCCTCACATTGACTGGGCCACAAAAAAATAAAACACATTTTCGGAGTTTGAAATTGAGTTTGAAGCGAGAAAAACCGTTGCCAATGGGCCATGAAAGTCTTTGGCACAAATCCACTTTAACACTTTTGCCCCCAGACAGCGTGTGATTATCCAGATGACAAAATGTCAACATTGACATCGGGAAAAGTTCTGTTCATTATATTTCTAATATTCATCGATAGAAATGCAGTTCATTCTTACGACATTAAACGATTAGAGCACAAAATGCATCAAATGGCCAAGGATATAAAAAATCAGAGATATAGCATTACTCTGAGCGATGGCAAGAACTTATTAAACGAATGGGTAAGTGCACTAAATTAAGTTAATAATTAAAGCTTAATTAATTACTTAATTACAGAAAAAATTTGGCGAATATGTTGTTAGAAAGACAAAAGACAACCCGGAAAACACCAAAGTTATTAACGGAGAATCTGGACAATCCTATTCGATACACTTTGATTTTACTCCACAAAGGCATATCAAAACATCCGAGAAATACAAATATTCATATAAGTATAATAAGTATTCAATAATAAGTAATAAGGAACATATTTTCCCTAAAAAAACTGATAGAATAACCGTACGAAATTAAATTAAACCAAAACAAATTCAAATTAACTGCCACAAATTGATTTTCCAGACTAATTGTCGAGATTTCGAGATATATGGAATGCATCTAGTATCAATGGCAGCAGAATGTTTCGAACTTTGATACCAAGTTTATTGATGCTGGCTGTGATCTCTAATCTTCAAGCTGTTGCTGGGAACTCCATGGAGCGCAAAACGAAAAGACAATTTGTAAGTCCGCACTTTGAATTTGAAATTGAAATATTTTTTGCCAGTAATTACATTTTCAGCAGGGCAACTTTGAAGAGCTTTTTACAGGAGTCCAAAAGAAAAATGCATTCAAAATTGAGCCAGCTGACAATGCCATCGTTCGATTGTCCTACTCAAAGCCTGATACTGATAGAGAAAATAACAATTCACATAATAACAAGAAGCATCCTCAATATTATTTAAACTTTGAATTTAATAACTATCGCAACCCCAAGAATGAAGAAAAAGATAATCCCAGCAAGAATCCCTTTAAAAGTTTTCCCCTAAAGGGAGACGATATTTTTTAGTAAATAAAATAAAAAGAATTTAGTTGAACATCTATATTTTTTTTTGATTTATTTATTAACATATTTATTAAATTTTGGTATTGAAATAACACTTAAAGAAATATACGTTAAGAAAAAAGGAAAACGATATTCATAGAATTTCTCGACAACATTAGCTTGTGTATTTGTATGAACGCTCCTAAAATCATAGTTTTATTAATTATTATTAACAACTTCGAACACGACATAGGTAAACTAAGGAACATGTTTCAAACTATAATTATACTTATTATGTAAAGAATAGACAAAGTAATTTATGGCATACATTTGATATCCAAGTACACGAAGCAGATCGGTCATTCACTTTCGTTCATTCTCAGACTTTCTTTCATAATTGCATCGATTGTAGCCCATAGATAAATACACGAAGTAGTAAAATATCAAAACTTTAAATTAAAAAAAGGAAAATTATATTTTTTAATATAATTTTAAATTTAAATGGTCCATAAATTAAAATAATTTTTGAGAAAGTTTCCCAAATTATTTATTGGGCTTTAATTCTCTATAAACCAAAAAAAAAAATGTATCCAATTAAAATGTATTATTGTAAATATAATAGAATTTTATTTTTGTAAAATTTAGGCGCATTTTGAATCAAAGTAAAACCTGGGAAACCCCCAACAATAAAAGTGCCCCATTTGGTAAACAGTAACAATCGTCATCAAATTATATTCAAAACATAAAAAGCGAGTCCAATTTTGATTATAAAGACGTTATAAATGTATGTGTGATGACTCACAATCGAACCACGACAGACAGACAGTTCTAGCCAGTTTCAAGATAAGCACGTTCCAGCTATTTTAAGACATATTAAGTACAATGGTACGCAGAAATACGGGAAACTTTTTAAAGTGTTTTTTGTTTATTATTATATTATATTAATGCTTAATTAATTGTATTAAGCGTAAAAATATTTTAGGCCAAATTTAAATAAATATATTTAAAAAAATTTAAATTTTATGTATAAATAATTCATTTGGGAAACGTTCAAGATTTAAATAATTTTGAGGCGCAATACAAATTTAATTTTATTTTTTATAATTAATGGATTTATAGACTTTAATTACTGTTTCATATAAAAAAAAAATTTAAGTAATTTTCAGAGACCCAGAAATATTGATGTTTCAGTCAATCTCTAAAACATATATTCATAATTAAACAATCAAAGGAAAGTTTTTGTTTTTCATTCTAATGAATGGCTAATTTTGGAAACAGGAAACTAATGCGATTGCAAATTGCAATTGGTCTAGTTTTTGCGTAATTTTGTAGACCATTTGTCTTGCTGTAGATAAAAAATAGACCCCAGTAATTACTACCCGAAAATTCCCTAGATAACTAACGCTAGACAATGGTAAATGATAACAATATCGCAGTTTATCGAATGCCACTGCACTATAAATACAGGTCGACAGTGCAGAAAGTTTTAGTATAAAAAATAATTTGAATAAAAAATAACATATCTAACTGAAAGTTTTGGCATGAAATTCATTGTTATTCTTGTGGTGGCGGTGGCAATTGTAGGTCAGCAGAAAGCCAGTGCTAGGAACTTGCTAGGCGACCTCGGACAGGCCTTTGTATGTTATTGTACTATGCCATAAATACTCTCTGACAACAGTGAACATGTTGTGAATTCATATTTAGGGCAATTTCGGCAATCAGATTGGACAGGAAGCCTCGAACTTTGGCAACGCAGTGGGTCATGCGGCATCACAATTTGGCAATGATGTCGGACAAGCCGCGGATAATCTCGGAAATCAAATTTCCAGTGGCGAAGTAAATTTGAATTGTAAATACTCTTTATGGAACATATTTTATTGACCATCCCTTTTCTATCTATACTAGGCAAATGATCCCACAATCGTGAATGCGGGTAAAAATATTGCCTCTGCTGCTTCCAATGTTGCCCATAATGGGGCTTCCGCTGCTTCCAATGTTGGCCAAAATGTGGCATCAGATGCATCCAATGTTGCCCATAACGTCGCTTCCGCTGCTTCCAATATTGGCCAAACTGTAGGATCAGATGCTTCCAATGTTGGCCAAAATGTGGCATCAGATGCATCCAATGTGGCCCATAACGTCGCTTCGGCTGCTTCCAATATTGGCCAAACTGTAGGATCAGATGCTTCCAATATTGGCCAAAATGTGGCATCAGATGCATCCAATGCTGCCCATAATGTGGCATCAGATGCATCCAATGTGGCCCATAACGTCGCTTCCGCTGCTTCCAATGTTGGCCAAAATGTGGCATCAGATGCATCCAATGTGGCCCATAACGTCGCTTCCGCTGCTTCCAATATTGGCCAAACTGTAGGATCAGATGCTTCCAATGTTGGCCAAAATGTGGCATCAGATGCATCCAATGCTGCCCATAATGTGGCTTCCGCTGCTTCCAATATTGGCCAAAATGTGGCATCAGATGCTTCCAATGTTGGCCAAAATGTGGCATCAGATGCTTCCAATGCTGCCCATAACGTCGCTTCGGCTGCTTCCAATATTGGCCAAACTGTAGGATCAGATGCTTCCAATGTTGGCCAAAATGTGGCATCAGATGCATCCAATGTGGCCCATAACGTCGCTTCGGCTGCTTCCAATATTGGCCAAACTGTAGGATCAGATGCATCCAATGTTGCCCATAATGTGGCTTCCGCTGCTTCCAATGTTGGCCAAAATGTGGCATCAGATGCTTCCAATGCTGCCCATAACGTCGCTTCGGCTGCTTCCAATATTGGCCAAACTGTAGGATCAGATGCTTCCAATGTTGGCCAAAATGTGGCATCAGATGCATCCAATGTGGCCCATAACGTCGCTTCCGCTGCTTCCAATGTTGCCCATAATGTGGCTTCCGCTGCTTCCAATGTTGGCCAAAATGTGGCATCAGATGCTTCCAATGCTGCCCATAACGTCGCTTCGGCTGCTTCCAATATTGGCCAAACTGTAGGATCAGATGCATCCAATGTTGCCCATAATGTGGCTTCCGCTGCTTCCAATGTTGGCCAAAATGTGGCATCAGATGCTTCCAATGCTGCCCATAACGTCGCTTCGGCTGCTTCCAATATTGGCCAAGCTGTAGGATCAGATGCTTCCAATGTTGGCCAAAATGTGGCATCAGATGCATCCAAATGTGGCCCATAACGTCGCTTCCGCTGCTTCCAATGTTGCCCATAATGTGGCTTCCGCTGCTTCCAATGTTGGCCAAAATGTGGCATCAGATGCATCCAATGTGGCCCATAACGTCGCTTCCGCTGCTTCCAATGTTGCCCATAATGTGGCTTCCGCTGCTTCCAATGTTGGCCAAAATGTGGCATCAGATGCTTCCAATGCTGCCCATAACGTCGCTTCCGCTGCTTCCAATATTGGCCAAACTGTAGGATCAGATGCTTCCAATGCTGGCCAAACTGTGGCATCAGATGCCTCCAATGTTGCTCATGCTGTGGATTCTACTGCTTCCAATGTTGGCCAAACTGTATCCTCCGATGCTTCAAACGTGGCTAACAATGTGGCCAAGGAAGCTTCCGCTATAGCCGGCAATGTTGCCTCCGATGCTGGTCACATTGCCACTGATGCAGCCGGTGCTGCTGTCGGCGTTGCTGGTGCTGCAACACATGTTGCTGCCGGTGTGGTAGATGGAGCACTCAATGTTACCAGCAATCTACTCAATGGTCTTGCCAACTTATTTTGAAGGTATTTCCTATTATCGAAAAGAAATAAAAAATATAATATTTGTAAACATTAAATAAATATCTTAAGTGATTATTGCATTGAAATTCGTTGTTTTCATTTGAGAATTTGCAAAAAGTGTTTTCACTAACCAAAGTGGACTTTGTTAGCCTAATTAAAGTTCACAAACATACACAATTTACCATATCTTACAATTAGTTTAAAATTGATAAATGCCTGACTCAACCCGAGTATTGAAACTCGTCGCCTTCAGATAAGGAATTTGTACATCACAAAATTTATACCGCCGATTTAATATGAATTACAGACCACTTGAGAATAAGAGGTGTGATTTAAGGGCTTAAAGATAACTATTATACATTACACATATTGATTTTATTGCGATCTAATTGTAATGGAACTTACTTGAAGCATATAAATCAAGTTGTTCCCTGAGAAATTTAAACAGTTCCAAGAAATGTTTAACAACATGCAAGTCAAAATTTTTGCTCTATTGGCCATCATTTTGGTGGCTCAAAAGGTCGACGCTGGCACCATTACCTTCGGTGGCTTCATGGGCGACATCTCCAAGGTGGCAGTGGCCGGTGAGAAGTTAATACACCAACTGGAGAATCAGCTGGAAGCCTCTCAGCCTGAAACTGGCTACATGGAACCTGATACTCAAAACCTGTTAAGTGACATGGCTAATGCATTGGGTCAACTAGCTGTAAGTATAAACATTACCATATCTATAGACCAATTAAATAATTTATAGCTTGACTTTAGAACACTATAACTCATTTGAGAATTCAGTACATTTATGTGGAAACTCAACCCAGCAATCTGATTGGAGATGCTTTGGGTGATATGGGAAATGCTCTCGGAGATTTGGCTAAGTAAGTTTAGTAAGATTAGTTTCTGTTAGTTCAGTTCAAAGTTTATCCCATTTAATGCCATAGAACACTATAACTAAACTAAGTGTGGAGATTAAGTCTGAGCCCCAAACTCGCAGTCTTTCGGTAAGTTACATTTTGATTAAACTGAAAGCATATAAATAAATTGTATCTCCCCTTAGACTTCGGGAGCTGCAATCATTGGTGAGCTGGGTGTAAGTATCAAACGTAGACTTTTCAATCAAAATTCCAATTATCATCTAATGTATTTGTAATTTACAGTCGATAAGCGCCAAAACAATTTCAACTGCTGCCCATGAAGCTGCTCCCTACATTAAAAAGCTGAATGCTGCTCTGGGCGATCTGGCTGTAGGTTGAAGCCACAGTATATTTCATTAAAAAAGCTCTACTAATTATGTGATCCCATTACAGAATGGCATCACCCATCTTTAGATGAACTATGAATAGTTTTCGTAAATAAATGCATGTATTTTTATCAATCAGCTTATGAGCTAAGCACTTGGTCTTCTTTGTACGTTTTGTTCGCTTCAATTAAGTGAGTTTATCAACAAGTTTAACATCAATTAGTGGAACGGACCTTGGGTCTGCTCTTGTTTTGAAACCTAAGAACTGTAAACAAGGTCACTTGAGGGAGATTCGCTCAAGTTCCAAGTTAAAATTTCATACAGATGCCAGATTCTCTTGGTTCCTGTTGCTGTTGTTGATCTACAAGCTGGCAACGAAATGGGGTCAAATGATACGTGAATCAAAATCAAAACACGTGATTCCCTACAATATTAGGGGATCAAATTACCCGAAAAACAACCAGCACCACCGCCAGCATCAGCAATCTTTGAACTTTGCTGCACAATTTTAATTGTATACTCTAATATTGGATATTAAAACTATGTGACATTATTGATAACTTCTGTACAAACATTTTTAAAATTTATTATTTTGAAATATTGTTAAAAAAGCTTTCAAAAATAAAAATATTAATGGAATCTTACAGGGACTGCAAATAATGATAATTTTTTTTTTTAAATAATAAAATCACACACTTTTAAGAGACCTAGAAAATAATGGCTTGCATCAAAATGTTTTTTTTTTTAAATTTTACAATTTTTTTTACAATTTTGACTTTTTTTTCAATGATAATCATTATTTTTGAGTAATTTTTTAAAACTTAAACCATAATCATTATTTTTGATAAAAAAAAAATAAAACTCAATAAATATCATTATTAATATCAATTTAATTAATTCATTTCTTACAAGTTGTTAATATAAGGATATAAAATAATATTGGTAAAACTTTTAACACAGAAGCCGTAAATTAATGCTGAGTTTTATTTTAAGCAAAGAAATTAAAACTCATTCATTATCATTATTTTTGATTTTTATTTTTTGATCAAAATGATTATCATTAAAGAAAAAGTAAAAAATTTAAATATAATCATTAAAACTTATAACTTATAATGGTTACGGTCCCTGGAATTTTAGCTTTTAATCGCTATTTTTTTAGTTAAAAATTTCCAAACTACGAATACCTCTATAATTTTAGATAGTTATTTTATTATTATTTTTCCACAGTTCTAAAATAATTTCATAGTAGGGTATTTAATGGTCGTCTTTTTGCTTCAAAGACAGCTGTTTTTCTCTTTTTAATAATTTTCTTACTACAAGTTTATAGTTGCTGGGCCATTGCTTTTGACAGTTGCTCAGTTCTCAGTTCTCGGTTCTCGGTTCTTTCAGATGTTCTTGTGCATCTGAAACTGGGTCATTTCAAGGGGTGAGTTGCCATAAGAATCTAGACGACAAGCGGAAGACATGCATACATATAAGTATGTGTGAATACATATACAAATACACATGTTGTTGTTGTTGCTGCTATTAAGTCGCTTTATTGAGCGGCAAATTTCGATTGTTTGGCAACAGGAAAAGTCCACAACTTGTACGCACGACTTTCCACAAATCGTGCATATTATAACAAACTGTAATTATGAACAATTTACAAGCATTTTGTTAATTAATTTCGGCACCCAAAAATGTTGAAAAAACTAAATATGAACCCTTTCTGTGCAACACGCCCCCAACAACTTCAAGTTGTATATTTATGTATTCATGCTCGTATTATTTTATATCAATTAAAATTCAAAAGCCATGGGCAAACGAACACCTAAGCACGACTTGAAGTGCGTGTGACTGAGAAATAATGACGAGTTTTTTTTAGTTGAAATCATAGTAGATTCAATGGTAGAAATGCGAGTTGGACAGATACCCTGTACCCAAGAAATAATAAGATAGTTTCAAGAATGTAAGTAAACTAAAGTAGACACAGTTTTTTTTAATGTTATAACTTTAGACTTAAACCTCTTCTACTTTCTTTCTACAGGGTATTAAGTGCGGTATTCTGGCAGCAACAAGTCGTCTAGTCGGCATGTTAAAGTCCCATTTATTAGTTCGGTTGACAGTTGAAGACCTCAAAATGAAATTAGCTTTAAATACAAGGAAAGAAAGAAACAAAAACCAAACCCGTTTGTGGGTGTCATTTAATAATTAAATTACCTGCTGTCTCTCGACTCGGTCAACTATTCGACAGTGTAACAAAAAACAAATGTTGAAAGTCTGAATCGGAATCGGAATTGGAATTGGGATTGGGAACCGGTTCGCAGACGTTTCTATGTTAGTGGTCAAGGTCTAAGGAGCAGGATACAAATGGAAAGCAGACAGCCGGACAACAGAATGCAGTCAAAGCGGAATAAACAATAACATTGCACGGAGCAGCTGAAGCAATTCAGAAAAAAAAAGAAGCGACGAGAATTGCATAAACACTGAAGTCGTATTGTGTATATAAAGTACATGCGTGCGCATATGTATGTGAGTACATAAGAATATTCATACATGAGTAGAATGTGTATACAATGTGTACTTATGTGTGTGTGAGCTTGCGAATGCTCAGCTAAAAATAGAGCTTCAGCAACGTTAGGGTGATTCACTGCAGCAATTGCAATAAGTTGAAGCTCAATTGGAGAATCAAATTGTTAACGGAAATGAATTGCTTTTTAAATAAAATTAATAAGAAATGTTTTTAAATTGATGTTTCAATTGATTTTTAAATAAAATTAATAAGAAATGTCTTCAAATAAAATTATAATAAAAATTATAATATAATAAAAATATATTATATATAAATACAATAAATTACATATGAGTAACATCATTATTATTGTAGGGAGTTTTATGTCAATTCAAATTGGAATTATCTGGGACGGCAAATAAAGATTTTGTTTTTTTTTTAAATAAAAAAATCATTCACCTATAATAACTGTGAGACAGCGAGAAATATACCAATATTCATCTTTATGGCTCATTTATGAATTTTCACCATTTTTCAAAATTTTGCAAGCTTTATAGATTTGCTCAAAATTAAAATTACAACTTGAGTTTTATTTTGAGCAAAAAGTGAAACTCATGAAATAATCATTATTCCTTAAGTATTTGCTCAAAAATAATGATTATTGGTTGAGTAGTAAAGTATAACTCAAATTAATCATTATTTTGTGAGCAAATCAATTAAAATTAATCATTATTTCATAATTTTTCTTAATAAAGCTAATAATGATTAAAGTCTCAGGGAATTATTAATAAGAAAATTTGGAATAATAAATCAGCTAATAATTAGTGCTATTAAATTATAAACCACTTATTTTAATATAGTACTAACGCATGCTTAGCTCACTTTTTTGTTCGGTAATTTAAATCTTTAAATAATTAAAAATTTAATTAACTCTGAACTCAGAAGTACAACTTTTATTTTCGTTTGATCAGACAATCAAGGGTGCCACAGAAATCGCTTTCGCTTGAATTTCACTGGAATTTGTATGAAATTTAAGTGAAATTCAAGCGAAAGCGATTTCTGTGTCTTTTTTTACTTAGCTGAGACACCCTACTTGCAACATGCATCATGCAACATCAACGTGATTGCACTGCAGCCGAAAGTTGCATGCAATGGTGAGTGTGCGTGTGTGTGTAAGTGTGTTTGAGGGGCAATTTGACTGTGTTTGTGTGCCAAAAGGGTTGCCAAACCACTTGCCTTATATACAAAGTGAAATACATGCAATGCCAGCCAAAAATAAAAAAAAAGTAAATACAAATTTAAAAAAAAAAGCGGGCTCAAAAATCCCTATAATGAAATTTTTAGCAATGCGAATACATTGCTGCTGGTTGCATGTTGGAACTGGCAAACTGGTTTTTATTGATTACGTCGCACACCCCTTGGAAGCCCTGGCAGCAGATGCCAAAGGTTGCCTTATCTTATCGACCACGACCACGATGTGGCCAACTTCTTGGAACAGACACTTGACCAAACAGAAAAAAACAGGCGAATCTTGTATTCAAATCGAAAAGAAACTGAAACTGCAGTGCGAGTGAGTATTAATCGTCACAGTTTTCAGCTGTCAACTGTCACTTCAAAACGAGCCTGCAATAAAACTTTGTCTAAGCGACACTTCACACGCACGCACAACAACAACAGCTTCATTAAAATTAAAATTAATTAATGCCTGAGCACACACACACACACACACTCACACTCACTACCAGGACTCATAGACCCGACAGCGGCAATGGGTGTCAAAGGGGGTCGCCATCATTAGGCGCATATCAGTTTTTCGGTGTTCTCTCTTTTTTCTTTTTTTTTTTTGGGCAACCGAAAAAATATTCACAAATTAAATTAAATGAAGTGAGTGTGAAAATGTGGGGAGTGGGTAAAGCAACTGAACAACTGAAAAGCCACACAACAACAAACATTAAAGCGTTTGTGAAACGGGCTGGGCCAAAAAGGAAATACGCTCAAGTGATTTTCATACCAAGCCGCCTGTCAACTTGTTGTTGTTGTTGTTGTTCGCCTGTTGATGTAAAAATCAAGATAAGCAAATTGTTGCCGAAAAATGTTGGTATAAAGGAAGCGATTTGGACGTTTTAATGATGATAGAGCATGACACTGAATAAATGAAAAATAAAAATCCATTTAAATTGTATATCAAAGTATATTGTAAAAAGGGGCGAGAATCAAAGAATGAAACTGCGTATTTCTCTCAGCGCAATAAATCTATTTTGTGTGAGAAGCTCAAGTGTCAATTTCATTATTATTTTGATAATTCTAAGGAAAAAATGATCAGAAAAATATTTTTGGGTAGAAAAAAAACAAGACAAATATGGAAATTGATTTAAAAAAAAAAGAACGCTTTTTTTATAACCAAATAAATGTAATTAAAAAAATTGTTTAAAATTTGACATTAATTTCTATAAATTTAAGGCCTTAATATAAGACATTGAAAAAACGGACCTAACACTGTATTGAATTACATTATATATAATACTATATATACAAAAAAAGTCGATCTCAAATATTTTCCTGACATATTGTTTTTGAATGTCGGTACTATTAAAATGTTCACAAAATACAAATTTCTAAAAATTTTTTAAAAACCTCAAAAGTAGTTTAAATAAATTACTTATTATTATAACTTTAGTCTTTTTACTAAGCTAAAAAATAAAGTTAAAAAAGAAATTAAATTCAACAAATTAACTTACATTAAAATTGCATCAAAACTCTTAACAAATATTTGGCAAAAAAAATAGTTTAAAATGAAGTTTCCCTTTTCATTAAAAGTTTGTCCTTGAAAACTCTCGCATATATAAATACTATACACATACTATATGCATATGGATATACGTATATAAATAAACATATGCCGAATTTGAAGTTGAATGCAGCACATGCCACTGATGATTGCCTGACATGAACAAAAGTTTCGATAATTATAATAATACATTTTTCATGCGCGGTTTGTCAGTCGCCGTTGCCTGTCAAATTGTCGTTGTCATAAAAATGAAATGCCCAAAAAAAAATACAATAAAATGTTAAAAAAAAAAAGGCGTCAAGTGTGTGCAAATGGTGCTATATATGTATCTGTATCTGTATTTGTATCTATAGCTCTTAGCGCAACCTGTTTCACATGTGCAACAGAAACTACCAAAAAAAAAAAATATTAATAACTGAAGGCGACAGCGAGTGCTGCCAGTTGATTATAATAATTTGGTAGCTGTTAGCGTTTTGTGCTCCTTTTTTGCCTTTTTTGTGTTTGTCCTTTTTGCGCAACAAGTGCAGGCGAAAAGATCTGTTTTGATTTCATTTGGATGGAAATGGAAACCGGTCCTCGAAACTGGTTATCGGATCACACAACAAAATTTCAAGTTCAAAAGTGAAATAAGTAAGTGAAACAAGTTGCTCCATTTAAATGGGATTTTGGGGGAGCATCCATTTACTTAATATTGGACACCCCTATGAAGGTCTTTGCTGTCAACTGATAAAAAGATAATGCGAGTGCAAAAAAAATTAAAAAACAAAAAAAAAAAAACTGAAAAAACTCAGACTGAGTCTGTCCGTTTGTCCGACTAGCTGCGCAGTCAGCCCGCACATATAAGGCAATGGCAATGATATCATCACCACAGACAAACTCACAGATACACACACACAGATACACACACGCACAGCAAGAGAGACTGTAGAAACCGCAGATACTTAAGTATTTCAACTGGCAAGGCACAGGCATTATTTTTGTATTTCACTCTTTCCACTGCAAATGTTGATAATTTGAAGCATGAAATGCAGAAATACCGCGCACATACAAACACACATACAGTACACACACCAAACACACACACACACACACACACAAGTTCAAGTTTGACATACAGGATCCCATTCAAGGCCCCAACAACAGCAACAACAACAACAACAAAAGCAATAAAAATACAAAACGAGAGAGGCAAAAATCGCAAACAAGTTTCGCTTTTATTTAATGCCTCGAGCAGCGCCAAGTTGCAGATTCCACATGCAATTGTATGTGTGTAAATGTGTGTGTATCGGTATATATCCATGCCCATATATATAAAAAGCTATATACAGCGTCCCGTCGTTACGTGCCGCAGCATAAAAATGGAACAACTTATGTACTTGGATCGTGAACGGGCCACAGTCCCGGGTCTCGTCTCTGTCTCTGTCTCTGGGTCTGGAACTCCGACTGGGACTGGGACTGGGACTGGGCTTAATGCTCCACTGATTGCACAACGATCGTCGCTGCTGCGCAAACGCAAACAGCAAACAGCGACGGCGACGGCGACAGAGAGCACCATAAAAGGGCGCTGAAGCATACGCAGCCAAGAGAATTGCAGCTCGGCAGATACAATTGTATCTGCACGTCATAGGACGGACTGGGGAACGTCCCAGTCCCAGTTGCAGTCGGTGTCAGTAGGTAGACTCATGTTATATCTATCTATGTGTGTCAGGCCAAGGAGTTGGAAATTAAAGTAAGGCAGGAGGTTTCTTGTGCCAACCATATGTTTAGGTCGCATGTATCTGCTAGATACTTGTACTTGTACTCACACTCATACTCACACTCGTGCTTTTGTCGCTCACAATGGCCATTTAATTATTTGCACTGTCCAGACTCTGTCGCTGTCTCTGTCGCTGTCTTCATCTCTGTTTCTGTTGCTGTTTCTGGCCCTCGTCTTGACTTGCAACTGGGCAACTTTGTTGCACTGGGCCAGGCAGGGGGGCACGTTGATTAAAGCCGATTTCGCAGCAAGGATGTATCGCTGCTCTCGCTTGATTAATCGCAAATCGTGCGCACACTATCGTCCAGCGATCACGTTTCCTCGTCAAGCCCAGCACTGCCCAGTTTTACTTTATGTCTTTAAAAATAGTCGGCACGCTCGATTGCTGTGGCTCAGATACATTCAGATAGCAGGGAACTACTCACTGCAAGTGTGTAAGATGTAGTCGTCATCTGGGAAATATCTTGTTAACTCAAACTCATCACAAGTCTTCAGTGAATGCTGTATTGAACTGAACAGGACCAACGAGAACCCAAAGCAATGTAAGTTTATTAGCAATATAAGTTTCATTATGAGCTAATTGTAGAGTCTGAATATAAATTAATTAGTTTAAGGCCTTTTCAATACGTCTTAGTTCTTCACTCTTTTCATACGGAAATTTTTACATTTTTATTTTTCGACCAGATGTTGTTTTAAAATTTTTTTCCCAATTTTAAGGCACTATAAAAAGTCTTTGATTAAGTACAATACACTTCAGAGCTCTTCTAATTTAACATATTGTGCTTTAAACTTAAAAATTGTCAGTACAAAGATATAATTGTATTTTTATATATGTAATTTTATATACAGGCCTGTTCCGAATTTCACTTTCGATAAGATTTGTCGGAATTGAATTTCTTTAACCTGCTCTAATACCATTTCGTCGATATTCAGCGGATTGATATCACTTTGAGTTGATGGGCTTAAGTCCGATTAAGCGAAAAACGATCATTCTTAAACACTTAGTCTAAGTTCAAAGTGAATAAATGCATATCACTAAACGCTAAAAAGTAAAAAGTGAAAACGGAATGAAGCTTAACGACAAAATGAACTCTTTATTTATATTAAAAAACTTTTCACTCATTAATATTCTGATATTGTACGGTATCTTACAGTATGTTAACAAAAATTAGAATCTGTATGTGGCTTCTTTCTCTCCGCTTATCTAACAATGTATTTCCTTATAATGATGAGATATTTTCAAATCAATTTGAAGTTGTAAACAACGGGGAATACTATCCCTAATTGTCTCTCAGTTTGTAAATAAATTAAAAAAATCAGCTCAAATCCATTACTCACAACTCTGCACTTTAGAACTCTGAGATATTACAAGATAGAGACACGCACTTAAGGGTTACAGTGTTCTGTACAATATCTGAATAGAAATACTCTATATATTCGATCTAGTTGCGGACGCATGATTTATTAAAGAGACACAATATCAGCCCATCTCCACTCCAATAAGATTCTGTGTGGCATTGCGATATTTGGACTCCAAAATACAAAATATTTATTCTAAGCAGCAGCATGTGTTTTTTATTTCAACAATATTGGAAATGCTAGAAGATGGAGTCAAATTTCGAATGTCATGTTATTGCGGTTCATTTGGCGAGAGCCATAAATTACAGAATAATTTCAGAAACAGCCAAAGAATACACATATTTAAACGCGTAATTGTAAGCAAATAAACAAGACAGTTTCTGAATGAAACGAAGTGTTTGTTTAGCTTTTGTGAATACAAAAAGAAAAGATGAATCACATGTGAATGTGCACATGACCATAAAAGGCTCAATTTCTGAATGCTAATTGCGTCTCAGGGATTGATAACGAAAGTTGGAATTGCCCAAAAGCCAGGCAAAAGTCAAGTTCGAAGTCAAGGTTCGTTCCAATCATAAATCAAAACATATAAGTAATTATAAATCCAAACTAATGGCCTCGCCCGCTGACAGGGTCGACCTTTTAACCCTTTTGCGACAACACTGCAACATTTTGTTACTTTTCTCCATTCGTTTGACTTTCTAATTATTCGACAAAGAAAACTCGACGCCGGAAAAAATACAAAATAAATTTTCCAAAAATATAAAAAAAAAAAAAAAGCCCAAGAACAAAATGCGAATGCGGCGTGATGTACGACGCCCTGGGGAACGTTTTGTTGGCCCCGAACGGTCGACAAATTGCCTACAGCATAAAATGCAAATCAAAATGACAAAAGCAATTAGATTTAACCCATTTCCAATACGAAAAAAATATATTTGTATATTTCGCTTAAAAAATTTCACTTTTTTGTGGTTATTTCATGTGGAAAATGTACTGCATCATGGCCAAAGGGTCAAACGGTTGCCAACAGTTGCAGCCCGAAAACAGGACAGAAGTCAGCTAGCTGCATGCGAGTGTGATCGACTTGCAAATACCCCGTAATCGAAAACAATGTGAAGGTAAAAGCAATTCAAATTGTGAAGCAAAAACTGAAACAATGTTGATATTCATCAAAATATTTACATATTTATTTATATAATGACTTTAAAACAGTCGACAAATTATTTAAATCTTTTTAAAAACATACTAGATTCTTAAACAAATAAAAATTATGCATAATAATATTATTAATTATAAGCTGAAGGAATAAAAACTCTTTCAAATTTTAAGAAATATATCAAACAACTTTATAAAATCAGATGAAAATTCCCTTTTCAAACCCTTTACAGGGTATGCCAAAAGGATAAGGGGCGCTTTTAATTATTGGCGCCTGTGCATGTGTCTCAATTTAAATTAGCTCTTCTCGGGTCTGAGCCCAGCACAAAATTAAAATTCAATTTAAAAATGCCACGAAAAATAGCAAAAAAAAATATGAAATACAAAGCAACAAAAAAAAAAGAATCTTACAACAAAAGTCGACTAATTTACTGTTGGGCCCCGGGGGTGGCACTGCCTGGGCACTTCAAAGGGTTGCCATTGCTTCAGCAGTTACGGAAATTAGTTTTAGAATTTATGATACTCAACAAAAAAAAAAAGGAATAGAAAAATAAAGAAGCGACGGCGCATTTAACGCGCTTTTCAATTGCCATAAAGATGATTTATGATCATCGCATTTAATAAGCATAATTATTTCATTTCTTTTAACAATTTGCTACTAGACAGCATCTGGAGCTGCATCTGTCGCGCCGCAATTAACACATGAACGCCATGGTGCATTCAACACTCCCAAAACAGCAGTTGGAGTCGCCTTCACATCCATCCAGAAAACTGCAACTGCAACTGCCGCGATCCTCAGTGACATTGAAATGTGCAATTGGCATGCCGAGAACGAGAACGAGAATGAGAATGAGAACGCGAATGAGAATGAGAATGAGAACGAGATGTGTCGAGTCTTCCCCCGCTGCAGAAACCTTGAAACTGACTGACTGACTGAATGACAGACTGACTGAGCAGAACTGAGAGGGGGCGGAGCAATGGACGGGCGGGCTGTCCCGGTCGCGGGATCAACATAAAAGCGGCGTGCAAAAGTAAACAGCAGAACGAGGCTGCAGCCAAAGTTGTAGATGGAGTTGGAGCAGGAGTTGGAGTTAGGGATGAGCTTCGATATTTATTTTATTTCACTTAACTTTCATTCATTCCACGTCTAGCAAAAACAGTCGACAAAAAACCATTTTTAAACTTAAAACAAATTTTGAAAAAAAAAATTCTAGTTATCTATATTTAATGGATGCTTACTTAAATAAAATATTTTATTGTGATATAAAAATACATAGAAAAATCGACAACTTCATTTGCGTGAATGCGACTTTCGAGTTCTTTAACTCGATAATTTTTTGACGATACAACGCCAACTCGATTTTTGACATCAACTCGATCTTAACATTTCGATTTCTAGCTCGAACCATAATTTGGATTCACATCACTTTTATATTCTGCACAGTTTTTCACTTAAATATCTATC
>JBAMBK010001352.1:0-36710 GCA_037043435.1 Drosophila suboccidentalis
CAGTAAGCATTTCGAATCACATAAGAGTCTTAAAAGAGTCTTTTGACTGATTAAAATGAATCTAAATGAGCGCTTTATCGAATCTCAAATGATTGTTTCCTGTGAGAAAACGGTACCCTAGCAAAGACTCCTTTGGAAGAGTCATTTATGACTCTATTTTTTGATCAGTTTAGACTCAGTTTGGAGTCTTAGTTCTGAGCAAATCTTTTTATTTGAGAGTCATTTGTGAATCACATTTGAGTCATATTTGAGTCACATTTGAGTCTTAAAAGAGTCGCAATTGAGAGTCGTTTGTGAATAACATTTGAGTCATATTTGAGAGTCATTTGAGAGTCACCTTCGAGTCTTATTTGTGTCACAAATGAGAGTCATTTGAGAGTCACCTTTGAGTCTTATTTGAGTCGCACTTGAAAGTCAGTTACGAGTCATAATTGGATCTTATTCCCAATTGTTTGCTGCTAAAAAAATAATTATTATCATTTTGTATTTATTCAATAATTTTATTCAATTTATTTATTACTTAATATTACAGCTTTTTAATTTAATAATTTAATTTGTACGTTTTCTTTTTGCCGCAACGCGGTCGCCAGCATGAACAAAATGCTTTTGGAGTACCCCATTCATAACCTTGTCCGTTGCCAAGAATTTTATATAGCAAACGTCTAATAAAAGAAAAGTTGTTAGTTAAATGTACTGAAGAATTTATGAAAATATATGTACGTACTCTTAATGGTCGTAACCACGAACAATCGCTCAGCGCTCGGTTTAGTGGCGGTCCCCTTCCAACTATAAGTAACAGCCAGGTCATCCGCAAAAACTTTTCGTATGGCTGCCCTTAAAAACTGGGCTGCTCCATCTCCACCTATTTTTCCTATGAATTCTTTCTGAAATATCAGAATTGAATGTATTGTATGTATATGTATATTTAAAATTATGTATTTAATACGTACAAATTTATGAAGTTTCTCTTCATTCTCCTCGATTGTGTTCTCAAACTCTTCCAAGGCCTCTTTGGTTGAAAGTGGTAGCTGTTTTGAGTCAAAGAACTCAAAGGATGTAGAATCCTGGCGGTGCTTCCTGGCCTCTAATTTCACAGCAAGGATCTCCTCCGTCATCTTTACCATCATTTTAGAATTCTGACAGTTTTGCTCCTTCAAGTCTTTGACTTCCTTTCTCAATGATGTGAGCTCCTCCCAAATGAGCTGCAAAAAATTAGGTTTTGGAACGTTTTCCACTGAAAAGAAACATAAGTTTATATAAAAAAAAAATTTCTTTTAATACTTACAAGACTGCAAATGAGAACTTGCAGCAGTGGGCTGTGGAACGTTTTCCACTGAAAAGAAACATAAGTTTATATTAAAAAAAAAAATTCTTTTAATACTTACATGACTGCAAATCGGAGCTTGGCTCATAATGAAAATCACTGAACGACATGACTCAGAATAAATAATAAAAAAAACAGCAGCGACTTACTTGACCGTCAGACAATTAGGTACTAAACCGACAACTTAAAAGCAAACACTTCAGATTTGACGAAATGCAAAAGAAGTAAAGAGATTAAACAGTTACATTTCCAGTTGCACCGTCAAACGCTAAACAAAATTCAAAATATTGCAGTAAAAATTCCAACGAAGAGAGCGAAAGTGTTCGAAATATGCAAAACAAAGCAAACACATTTCGGTCAACAACCTGATCGTTTTGAGATGGCTCTATATTTTGTTGTTGTTAATCTCATTTGCTTCAGCAAACGGTTCGAAATATGCGCTCATAGAAAGAATCAAAGCAATCACATTTCGGTCCGCAAAATGATCAATTCGAGTTCGCTGTATATTTTGTTATTGTAATCTCATTTTAGGCATACACATGGATCATTTATGACTCTTTTTTAAATCACACAGGAGATTAATCTTTTTTTTTAACATTAAAAAGAGTCAAAATAGACTCTCCAAGAAGATTGCGATCAGTAAAGATCTTACAATTGCTAGCTGGGTATGACATGTATGCTTGCACATACATACTTATGTATGTATGTATGTACGTTAGTTTGACTGCTGTTTCCCTTATGGAAAGTCCTGCATTAAAACCCAAAGCTGCGCGTGTTGCAAAAAGAAGAGAGAAAAAAAAAACAAAATAAAGGCACGTGTAGGATGGCGTTTAAATGTTTGAATGTACGTATGTATGTATTAAATGTATTTACATATGTACAAGGATCATAAGCAACTAAAAGAAAAACGAGAAATTCAAATTTCAAAGCGAAATAGTAGAAGATATCAAATTTATATAAACGCAGGTTGTGAATTTGGCAGCAGCAACTTATCGAACTATCGATAACATCAATTAATGCGATAAATTCAAATGTACAAACATACAGTGACTCTCAGTTGATTTGACCCACTACTCCTACACTTTAAAAATAGTGAAATTAACTTATTTTTCTAACGGGAATGAGATAAAAATTAAATTTAAAATTTAAACCTGAGATTTGTTTAATAAATGTGTATACTTAAACAGCGGT
Source organism: Drosophila suboccidentalis (assembly GCA_037043435.1). Classification (NCBI taxonomy): domain Eukaryota; kingdom Metazoa; phylum Arthropoda; class Insecta; order Diptera; family Drosophilidae; genus Drosophila; species Drosophila suboccidentalis. The sequence goes on from JBAMBK010001352.1 coordinate 2,516, forward strand.
TACTGTTCAAAAGTGAGACCGATAGTAAAAAAATAGTACGCAGTGTATTGATTTGATGTTGCTATTTCTTTTGCTTAATTTTTAAACCAGGAATATGCATGTGTGTGTGTGCTTGCATGTGTGTGACTGTGTGGATTTCTCTTATAGGATTCGAAGGCGAAGGACTCGGCAGAAAGTCAAGGTCCAACTGGCAAAGTCAAAACTGCGTAGTTTGTGGCCACCTTTTGTTGTTCTACCTGCGATCAGCAGCAGGGTACGAGAGGGGAGGGGGGACAGCTCTGATATAATAATTAAGTCAGGTAGGCAGATCGTTCAGCCATTGCGTAATAAGTTCGACAGTGTAAAAGTGTGTCTCAGTGTGTGTGTGTGTGTGTGTGTGTGTTGTTATTCTAGTTGAAAGGATCGAAAATGGCAAAGAAGGGAGAGACAAAAGAAGAGAACAAAGAACAGAGGCGTCAGAGGAGCAGGAGGAGGAGGAAGTTGGAATTGAGACTAGTTTGCAGAAAAGAGGGAATATTTTTATTGTGTGCTTTTGCTTTGCACTGACCTAATTTTAATGACCAGACTTGCCGACAGAGAAATGTAATAAGAAGAAGAAAAAGCAGAAAATAAATAAAAATAAAAAGATGATGATGAAGACGGAGGAAGAGTTTTGCAGCCCTGGGGCTGGGGCCATATTTTAGCTTTAGCTGCGCGACGACGACGACGACGGCGACACGCATCAACTTTAATTTTCATAATTAATGGCAAGTATAAAGGCTGTACACGGAGCCCGAGGGTAAACGGGGAGAGTTTTGCCATAAATAAACGTCGAGATTTTTGGACTAAACATGTGCCACAGTCTTTGACACCACGTCATGGGGCACCACCAACCACACCACAAGTAATCATAATGATGCCCAAGACTTCCTGTTTTTTGCGTGTGAAAGCGTGGCCAAGTTAAACACACATCGAATGTAACTTTATCCTAAGAAGAAGGAACTCTGCGGTCCCTAAGATCTTCACAGTTACTCTAACTATACCAAGCAAATTAAAAAAGAAGCTGGGAAGGCTATAGACGAGATGGCGACTAAGAAATACCCATTATACAATTTAGATATATTTTAATTTTATTCAATTTAAAGATTTACAAATGTACAGCATACTTTAAGGCGCTTGAGTTGCCTAAAAACTTAAAACAGCTCTAAATATCGGTATATTTATCCGATCTTGATGAGATTTAATGGTTTAATGGATAATAATAATAACAGTTAAAGTTTAACTCTTAAAAGAGAGGTTTATCTTAAAAGCTGGCACAAAAAATGAAACAAATTTGATTTTCTCCACAGTTTAATGCCAATTTTGGTGCATCTAGCTCTTTCAGTCTCTGAGATCCAGCTGTTCATCTCTATACCGACTCTGCTGTTGATTTTGATCAAGAATATATCCACGTTATAGATTTAAAGATGGTTTCTTCTCCCAGTACATTCCAACGAAATCTATATACCCATTTCCTTATATTTTTTTAGCAACGGGTATAAAAATCATACCCAAATTTGAAAATTTACGCCAGAGAAATCAAGTCACCGTTATTCGGTGGTAGTAGCCACAAACCAACGTCCCCCGCCCCCCTTTAAGCTCACCTCCCGAGGCATAGAAAATGCTGTAGCTTCTGATCCTGAGGGTGTGTCAGTGGTACACAACAGATGCGAATGCCACCTCGCTCATACCCTACCCAAAACCCCTCCGCCTACCCCCTTCTCTGTGTTGAGCAGCAAAAATACATCCCGGTATTATTTGTAATTACCCATACTCCCACATTTATCCAATCGGAAGCAACTTTGAAACCCAAAATAGGGTTTGAAATTTTCATGCTGGCATGACAACCACTGCCACATAACGGTGCCCAGTCTACCACATAATATATACAATACAAAGTTATATATGTACATATGTATATACAGTTTATATACTTGTATATAGACATGCATGCGGGTCTTTATGGCACAGCTGAGACCGAAGGGTGTCGTAATTTCGTTGCCAAATATAACTCGAACTCAAACTCCATTTTGTTCCACTTGAAAATGGATGAGTTGGAGTTTTGTTTTGAATTTGGTTTGGGGACTTTTGTCCTGCCCCAGGTTAGAGGATTTCGTGGCAACAATGGCGCCATTTGACGTCTCCTTTGCAGCCTCCCAATGTCAGTCTGGTCGTATTTACATGTGTACATAAGAGAAATGAAGTCAGCACTCGCAATGAGTATATGGCCTATATATCAACATATGGAGTAGATCCACAGCATATCTACTCGTATAATCGAATTCCTATTTGCATGTGTCACTCTTGAGAAACGAAATCAGTTTAAGAATTGACTTTAAAATACAACAACTCTTTCAGAAATATATTCAAAAGTACTATTTACAAAGTAAAGTTAATATTTCCAAATATACTTTTACACATAAAGAAACTCATTTTTTTAGTTAAAAAATTAACATAAAATTAATGATATGGCTATTTAGATATTGGAAAAGATCTTTGCTGAATAAAAACATTGATTTTCATGAATTTTCACTTGGAAATTACATAAAGATCCCATTTAGAAAAAAATATTCAAAAGCATAAACACAAAAAATTTGAATTTCCTATTATAACAAATCCAATTCAATAAGAAAATGTCAGTGCTTTAAGTGTGCAATGTGCATATCTAAGATATAAATTTATTGATACTACAAAATTGCATAAAATTCTACAATAAAATTTCTAATTTTGTAAATTCCAGAAACGTATTCATTTAACTTCTTCGAATATATTCATTTGCCTGACGAACGTTATTAACGAGAACGCCATCTTGACCATCTGAAAAGGAAGTTGTATCATTAGAAAATACATAAAAAATAAGTATCAATAAACTTACTTGACTGTAGGTGGCCAGACAAATGGGTAAAACTCCTCCGCCCAAAAATCGAATCGGTTGTTGGGCATTATGTATAAAGTGTTTCAAGGCCGAAGTGTAACGACGATCGGCTCCAATCCAATTCGAATGAAATATGGTCAGGGAGAGTTTATTGCAATCCTCAAGAATCTGATCACAGGTAAGGCAAATGGGAAATGATTGTAGGACACCGGCTATCATATACCATATCGAAGAGAGAGCAGTTAAGAAATTCGCAAAGAACATCAGATGTATCAGAGTACAGGCGAGAACAAATCCCATTGCAGTAAATTGAACAAACAACGAACTTGAGATGACAGGTCGCATATTGGCGCAGTATCTATAATTATACAACAGTATTAATAATATAACTTTACCATAATTTAATTTCAGATTACTCCAGAATCAATTTATGATCCATTATGCACAGCACAAGCTCCTCGTAATTATCATCCTCGTTGCTTTCGGGATCATTCCTCAGTATTTCCACTCGTTGTATTAGCAACTTCATGTGTCCGCGCACAGTGAGGCCAAAAATAAAGGGCATACAATCCACGAGAAGACAAGTCGAGATGCCAGTTGACATAAGAAGGAACTCAATGACCGAAGCAATCCATAAATGGTGTTTATTCTTGCGCCAGTCCAATAGGGGAATGTATATGTTGAATGGAGCATGTCCCGATAATACCGAACTAATCAAAATTAATATCGGAGTCATGAGATATGTGACAACATATAATATTGTAAAAGTATCGCAGCGCTTAACCAATTTGTTAATCTCCAAACGTTCGTCATATTTAATACAACGCTTGTACATTATTTTCAGCATTTCCTTTGCTTTATCGATACGCCAACGATTTAATAACAATATAATAACTTTTATTCCGCAAGCGGGCACATTAAAGAAAATTTCCAAAGATCCCAATAGTTCAGCGGGTGTTATATTATCGATGTGCTTCACAAAGGCTACCATCATTGCGATTGGTAAATATACTTCGAGAATTGTCAAAACCGTGAAACTCCATAGATCAAATATCTTTCGGTATTTCTCATTTTGTTCAGGCATCCATCTTAAACCCATTATTGCCAAGCCGTATTCAACATACTTGAAAGCGTACTGAGATTCCAAAAATCTTTCAGCTTTTAAATTCTTTCGATCATTAAAAACCATTTTAAAAACTTTTCCCTTCTTCTTTGTTCTGATTTTTCCCTGTTTTTAGCTTAAATTTGACTCGTTTGATGAAAAAAACTAGACTAAAATTTTCTTTTTGAAATGCTTTTATTTATAGGTTTTGTTTTAGAGGTTTTTGCATTTTGCAGATACGTTTTTTTTATTTTATACGTAGGACTTGAGATTTATACCATATGCGACGATATATTGAATATTTGATTGTGGAAAAAGAATTGCAAATGGATTTGTGGAATGATTTGCACTTTTTTTTTAAAGAAAAGTCCAACTTTTTTATTGTTACATTTTTAAGTATGTCAGACAATGTAAAGTCGGTTTAAATACTAACTTATAAGTATTCACAAGATACACAAGGTAACCTTAGACTAGAGCACTGGATATATCGCAGAACATTTATATTGTTACATTAAGTAATTACCACAAAAAAACCGAATTACCCATATGAAAAACTTAACTTTATTACCTCACAACGAAAAAACGATATCATAGCTATTAGACATAGACTCCCATCGTCAGAAAACTACTTTTTTGTACATGCTGTTCGCCTTTGGAACAATATTCGATATGACTTATTAATAATTAGAAGCGCACCCATTTTTAAAAGTAAACTTTTCATGCACCTACAAAATCATATATAAATATAGATCATAAGCAAACTATATTAAAGTTGTGTTTATTAAAGTCAAAATAAAATTTTGTAAAATTATTTATATGTTATTAATAATAACTTATTATAGAATAATTGTAATGTTAATCGTCTGTAGCATTAAATCAACTATCTGGGGTGCCACAGAAATCGCTTTCGCTTGAATTTCACTGGAATTTGTATGCAATTTAAGTGAAATTCAAGCGAAAGCGATTTCTGTGGCACCCCCGTATATCTTATTGTGACTAGTGCCATAATCATAAGTTCCTTACAACTTGTAGCACTAGGATGTTAAATAAATAAATTAACAACCTTAATTTATGGGGATGTAGAAGTCTCCCAAAAATATTTTAAATCAATGGTAAAATCAGTCAGAAAAAGGAAATTGTTTATCAAATTTAGAATTGCGATGCAAGTACTTGAATTTTTTATATTTTTTAATATTTACTATATGTATTATAAAAAATATTTATTATTTTTATTAATGAATCGTATCTTTCAGTCACTCATGAGCTGATTCATTTCCCATTCTAGATACTTTTGCATCTATGAATTTTCATAACAACTTCGAGTACATAAGTGTGTAACTGAGTAAATACGCTGAGCATACAAATCTACTAAAGTGAAAGTGAAAGAGATGGAAAATTTTGAGCTGAAATTTCATTTGTCCTTTGCGCCTCCATCGCACTTTCGTTGAAAGGGAGGGAGATATATATATATATACAGAGAGAGAGAGCGTGTTTAGCAGCAAAAAGGACGAGGATAGGAGGAGATGCAGACGAAGGCGAACAAAGATTTCGAGGCGCACGCACTTTTTTCAGGGGTTTTTTAATGGCTACTAATACATACATAAATGAAGTATGTGTTAAGCAGTGTAATACATATACAGGGTGTCACAGTAGGCTAATAAAATGGTTCTAAATGCCTATATGAGGAAACATACGTATGTATATCCATGACAACCGTCCACTAACTCCGCCCACACATTTCTTACTCCTTACATGGACTCAGGTAAACAACTGGTCAAATCCTGGAAAGGAATGAGAGACGTCGTTACAAGATGCCTGCAGTAAAGGTACAGCCATTCCGACATTTTCCAACTAAAGATTAATAAAGGCAAGTTATGCATACATATGGGTATTTCCCGAATCGAGAACGCGACATTCGTACGTCTTTAAATAAAAAAAAAATGGCAAAAGTTAACATTTTCAAAAATGTTTTTTTACGTGTTTAATGCATTTTATCATCAAAATTTTTGTTATAACAAGACAACACAAGATTTCAAGACTTATCGTTTTCGAATTATTTATAGAAAACAATGCATCGCGAACGAGACAAAAATGGAAGTCGTTTTTGACCCATCTTGAAAAATGCGAAAGTCAGTAAAAGGTGGTGTAAGTAATTTGGAAGAAAATACTCTTAAACCACAATAAAAGTATGTAATTTTCCATTTAAAGGAATTATATTGATATATTACTGTTATTTTTATTTTTTTTATAGGTTATGTTAGTGATTTGTAACGCGACATCGCGAACGCGACAAGATTTCCACCTAGTTTGTGCCAAGAATTTGATCATAAAAAACTCTTTAAATTAAATAATCTAAACAATTCTATGTATTAAAAGTGTTCATGTTATTCATATCATTGAAATTTTTAAGATTTGCTACGCCAATGACTTAAAAAAAACGCTTAAACTACGATTTCTTTACGATCTTGGCAGCTTTAAATTATATATTAGGTGAACAGTAATGTTCTGTAAATCGTATTTTAAGTAAATATTATTGTTTTTGATCCAACTGCTTATTTGGAGAACATGCTAATCGATCTGAATGACTATTATTATTTTTCAATGAGTCCTTGTGTTCATTAATTATAAAATTAATTATAGACTTTTGTCGGCAGGCATATTTTGCCAGAGTCATTGATTGAATAGTTTATTCTATAATTATAGACTTTTTCTGTACAATTTGATTTTATTTTGTATCCTACAAGTTTACTTAAGTGGCGACTTAATAACTTTATTGATTGGCGTTTGGTTTTATAAAAGTTTTCCGTCTTTTTGTATATTGTAGAAAAAAAAATCGTAAATATTTTTAAATTCAAAAATCTTAAATCGTATTATCAAAAATTACTTATGCTTGGGAAAATATTAGGAACCCTTAACTGCTGATGGAGAAAATTTAGTATCAAAATGGGACTAAAAAAAGCTGTCATCATAAAACTTATTGACTTTTAGCTTTTTTTAAAGCTTTTTTGAGCATGACAAGGATTTGTTTTGGGATCTGAAAATGGAAATGGAAGGAGCAAAAAATTGTCAGCTAGATGAAAAGGGCTAAGTCTAAACGCTGTTATCGTGTCACAACAGGGCGAAAAGGACGGGGAAAAGTAGAGAGTGTGAAGATATAAAATATTTAAGGATGTACATATGTAAATATGTACATACATATGTACATATGTATGTATGTGCATGTAATACAATAATAATGTAATTTTCACTAGCACGCTGACCTTCAACATAATTTTGCTGTCAGGGTTAGAGCCAAAAAACGAAGCAAGGCGTAAAAGAGGCAAACGCCGAAAAAGAAGTGTGGCAAAAGCTAAAAGTACATAAGGCACACACACACACATGCATTCAAGTACAAACATACATGCCCACATTAAACATGTCTGCTGCATAATCCATGTACGGGCTACACACACACACAGACATTGTATGTGTTTGCGTGCGATTTTATAACATGAAATTGAAATTTGCTGCATGAAAACGAAATTTGCAGCATGCTGAAAATTGTACGAAGGCAACGAAGTCTGCGCGCTGCGACGCTGCGTCGCTGCTGTTGCAGTTGGGTTTGAGGCATGCGCGCGCATTGCAAATGCTTAGGACTTAGCTGGCCATGCAACATAATTCCAACTCCAACAACAACTAAGCAGCGCTGCCGCCGTCGCTGTCGCTGCCGTCAGACATTTTCAAGTGCAAGTCCAAGGGCAACTGCAACAAGAATGGAATGCGACGTTGCGCTGCGTTGGCGTTTGACGCTCAAACTGACGTTGACGCTGGCGTCGACGGCGACGCTGACGTTGACGTGGCTGCCTTCCAGAACCTGCTGTCCGCTCTCCAGACCTTGAAAGCAACTTCGTGTTCTGTTCGCATGTTGTATATACTCTCACTACCACCACTGTATATACTCACACACACAGCCACTTGCATACTTGCACTCTCTATTATGTAGCTGCATTTGTATTAGTTTGCACATTTTCTGTTTTATCACCATTTCTATGGCTCTTTTTCTTTTTCTTTATCTCTTTTCTTTTCTTTTTTTTGTTTTGCAGGAGTTGGTGGCGTGTAGTTAACGTAAGAGTGAGTGAGAGGAGGGAGCGTTGAAGAGAGTGTGAAGTATAAAGGAGGTAAACGAATAATGATGGTGTTTTTTCGTCTTCTTCTTCTTCTCTCCTTTTTTGAGTGGGCAGCGACGTCGTAGAACTGGCTCTGCTGCCGCTGCCGCTGCTATCGCTGATTTTGCTGCTTCTTCTACTGCTTTTGCAGTCACTCTTCGCTCTTCTGTCCACTTTTTTGACATTTCGCCCACTTTTTCCTGTTCTTCCGGTTTTTGTTTTGTGTGTGCTTTCCTGTTTTCGACCCATAATCCTGTCCCGTGCCGACGCCGTCGTCGCTGGCGCTGCCTTCTCTTCTGCTTATGTAATGCCAAAAACGTGTTCTCAGCTTCGGGCTTTGTGACAACATTTCTATGTACGACGGATTCAGAAATTGAATGAAATTTCATTTCATTATTTACGTATATAAAATATAAAATATAGGTACAACTGATGAACCAAATGAAAAACAAAACATATTTAATAAAAATGTAATAAATAAAATATAGAATAAAGTAAATGTATCTTCAAGATACATTTGGATGTATCTAAGGAATATCTTCTATATACAATATAATATTGTACCTATACTGATGAATAAAATTAAAAATTAAACATATTTAGTGCAATTGTAAAAAGTAATACATAGTAAAAAGTAAATGTATCTTCAAGATACATTTGGATGTATCTAAGGAATATCTTCAATTAGGTTTAAGTATGATATGGTTCCCAATCCTAAAGGTTTGAGTATGGCATATTGTATATTTAAATTGATTTAAATCTATTTTTAAATTATTATCAGTAAAATAATTTGTATCAAGCTATATTAGTGATGGAAAAATACATCGAAAAACCGGCAACTCGATTCACGCGGAAGTGATTTTTCAACTATTTGAACTCGATCATTTTTTTTGGCTATCAATCGGGTCAGTTCAATTCCGCTTGGAAATCGGAACAGTTTTGGCAAAGTTATTGGAGTTGAAAAAGTGTCAAGGCGAAGTTCCTAAGAAGATATAATGTTATCTCCAAATTTACTCAGCATATTCACATTTAAAATTTGTTTTTAAATATTTTTAATCTCTTAGTTCACGAATTGAGAGTAACAAATAATTATTTCATTTTTAAAGATTTACAAATTGTCTGATTTTAGAACAGACTCGAAACATAAATTTGTTGTTGACTCTTTTGTGTTTTATGGCATTATCTATGCCAATGCTTTCCGCTCTTGGCCAAACTCCAAACTCGCCTGAAAGTTGGCAGCAAACACGTGGTATCGAAAATTGTACCCCAAAAGGACCGTGGGCCATAAATAAACCTCAATCGCAACGGTCCAGGCAACAACACCCGGTCGGTCGGTCGGTCGGTCGGTCGGTCTACACCTACCTCAGCCCACACACAACTTCTTCTTCTTCTTTTGGATAGAACAGAACACAAAGCCAAAGCCAATGCCAATGCCAATGCCAAACCCAAACTCAGACCATGTTGGGCTTAAGCTCAAACCAAAACCAAAAGCCAACCGACAATCGACAACGATGTGCGCATAAAACATAAAACATAAAGCATACTCAACAAAGGGCAGCCCCCCATCCCCCCAAAATGTGGCAAGCGGGAGGTGCTCGACTCTCGACTATCGACTCTCTCACAGCGCCGACGCAGTGGCATCCACCACCAAACAACTGACAACTCCGCCTCGACCATGCCCCCCTCGGGCTCCACCCGCCCATCGGCAGTACATACATGAAATTCGCAATACGCGTGTCGCTCTCTCGACCATGCCCCCGGGGGCGGGGCGGGTTGCAGTCGTAGTCGTTCAGTCGTTCATGCCACATGCTGCAACAACAAACTTTCCACGTTCTTGATCGTGAATTTTCTATGCTACTGGGCCTTGAAACCTTGACAAAAAATAAATGAAAAGAAACGCAAAAAATACACAACACCACAACAAAGGGGGTTGTGGAAGGAGAGGGAGGGAGGTAGGGAGGGGGAGGTGGGGTAGAAGCGGCAACACTGGAAGTTGGAGTTGCCGCATTACGTCAGTGCCAACAAAGTCAAAGTAAAAGGGAAACTCGTCTCCACTGCGGAGTTTTAATGTCAATTTGCCTTCGACTGCCTGCCTATAGATACAGATACAGATACAAAGATACAGATACTTCAGTATGCTTGTGTGTGTGTTGGTGTGTTGGCATGGAAAACATTTTGCTGTCGTTTTTCTTTGGCAGTTTCTTTTTGGCCTCTCTTGTTATTTTCCGCTGCTTTGGATTTCCTGCCAGTTATTTGGCTTCGTCGCGAAGTTTTCAGGCTCTTTTTGTTGCCTCCCCCTCGATTCTGGCCAAGACCAAGTCTTTGCTTGTGGCTTTGGCCGAGGTCGCGTTGGAGTTTGCGTGTGTGTGTGTGTGTGTGTGTGCTTGTGTGTGGGACAAGGTGTTTCATGTTGTTAATGGCCCTGTGCGGTTTGAATTTTCCACATCCCATATTGGTTTTTCTTTTTTCTCTTCTTTTTGGCCAACTCCTTTTGCCAATTTGCGTTGCTGCCAAAAAGAAAAACGAAATTACAGTCGGGCTGTGTATCTTATTTGTTTTTACTGCGCAGATACATAGATTCGTTCTGTTTGCCAGTTGTACGCGTAGATACAGATACATATGTATCTACATCTAGTTTCGCATATGTATGTGTATGCATGTGTATTCTTGTGGTCGCCTTAGTTGAGTCATCACTGTCGTTGGCTTAAGCCCGGCCAATAGAAATCAAATTGCCTATTTTGTGGTCGTTCGCTGGGGCAGCTTAATCTAGTTAAGGCATAGGACACGATAATATGCCACAGCATAAAATCAATATAATGCAAATAATACACTTTATACGATAGACAAGACAGGATAAGCGTGAATGTAAAGGCTGGAACAATATTACAGGGTATACAATTAAAATTATTATATTTTGGAATGAGTTGTTCATGTGAACTACTTTTCATAAAACTCAAAGTCAGGGACCGAAAATAATGATTATTGAAATTATTCAAATCAAAAAATCAATGACTAGAATACATATACAAAAAAATAATAATAATGAATAAGGTAATAAAATAAAACTCTACAAATAATCATTATTTATGATTTTTATTTTTCTCACTCAAAATAAAACTCACTTTAAATTTATAACTTTTGTGAGGGATTTTCACAAAGTATTTTTGCATATCCCTTTAAAAGAAACCCAGAGGACCCATAAAATGCAAAAACAAATCTTTAAAATGATTAGGTAATCTTTTTTAAAAGTGAGTTATATTTTGAACGAAAAAATAAAAATCCCAAATAATGATTACTTGTGAGTTTTAATATAATAATAATCATTACAATCATAATCATAATCATTACTATGTTATTTCTACAAGGTGGCGCAAAAGAAGTCACCCTATTGGAAGATGCTCTCATTTTTGCAAATGGCCGCCAATGTCAAATCTGTTTTGACATTTGTGAAGTAAACAAATGCAGAATACAAATCGACCAGCCATGAATCGGTTTACTCCGCAAGAACGCAGAATAATTGTAATAATGTAATAATAATAACCGCTTTATCTCTCGTTTTTGATATTTGCACTGGCCGGCCAGATCACCCGAATTAACCATTCCAGACTTCTTTTTATGGGGTTTTTTTAAAGTCGCAGGTTCACGTCAACAAGCCGCAAACTCTTGAAGCCCTTAAGGAAAATATTCGCCAGGAATGCGAGAACCTGTCGCCCGAAGTTCTGGCAAAAGTGATGGAAAATGCCATAAAACGGGCGTATGGTCATGAACTCTGGCAGCGAACACTTGGCCGATGTCATCTTCTCGCCTAAACCAATAAAATTCTTAAGGTTCGAATAAACATAATCAAAAAACAGAATCAAAATTTTTCATTTAGAAAAAAAATGAGAGCAAAACCACATCGGATGACTTCTTTTGCGCCACCCTGTATAATAAAACTCATAATGATTACGGTCCCTGCACAAAGTTGCTTTGGAAGTACTTTGCATTGTTGTAATCATATATCGATGAATTTAAAATATCAGATCGTTTCGGATTTAAATCTATATTATTACAGATTTTAATTCAAGTATAAATTAATTTTCGAATTCTCATAATATCATATTTTCTGTTTTATTTTAGAAAATGATACTAAAGGGATTCAAATAGATAGTGAATCAGATATATATTAATTTTATTAAATATCTGATATTTGACTATATATTCTTTTGTTTATTTAGATATTATGTATAGCAATATATTGAAATGTAATTGTTATGTTTTGAAGCTTTCAAAAAAATCACATAATTAACTCATCAAGAACCTATTTATTTAATACCAAATATTAAAGGAAAGCAACTAAATACAGGGTATTCACTGGTATATCACTTTGCACAAGCTCACTCTTAATTTTTATTTATTTAAAATATATATACTTTTAAAGTGTTGATTAGTCACAAAATGTACACAGCTTTTATTCGCACAGTTGAGTAAGTTTATACCTTATTGTAAAAGTTATAGCTATCTAGAATAGCTGTAAATAAGTAACTTTGCTTTGTGTCTTTGCTTCTTTGTGTTTTGTCGTCTCTCTCTCTCTCTGCACTTTTATCTAATCTACTTTGTGCCACGTCAGGCATTTACTTTGACTGGATTTTCCTTTGTTTTTGCGGCATTTGAAAAGGAAAGTGCCCCACACACAGATACGTGTACAAAGTTACATATGTGTTGTGCCAACCCCCACATAGACATGGATGATATGGTCATATATATATATATATGTATGTATATATATCACATACATTTTTGGAGCTCCACCCAACGCATCTTTTGCCGTTGATTTTTTTGTTTGCCAATTTTCATTACAATTGAAAATTCTGAACGGCATTATTATTATGTAGATAATAATGTATCTGAGAGTATGTATCTGAGTGTGTGTGTTTGGCGTCACAGCGGCTTAACAGATTAATTGCATGACTCTCGACCACAATTCCAACGCGAATTTAACTCTTTCCCTCTTCCTCTCTCTCTCTCTCTCTCTCTCTGATTAATATGTGCGTTGTTCCCAATTCCCGATCTGCCAATTGGCATGCAAAAATAAAAATAAAATTAAAAAACTGTTCACATTGTCATGCAATTTTTGCGAGTTGCCACAACTGCAACTTTGTGCTGTGTACATGCAACATTGCAATTGTTTGTCAACCATGGACCGTTACATCCGCTGGAATTGGATTAATGCGCCTCGTTGGCCATTCACCATCGAAATTCCAGCTCCAACTCCAACTCCGGACTACACACATTGCCCATTGGCCGAGTTTTGCAGAACAGAAGACTGTTGATCGCGAAATTTCCATGTCCATTTAACCCTTGTTGCATGTGTCAGTGCAGGGCCAAATGCAATTAGACCATGACTGCTAGGTGCCACTGTGCAAAGTTTTCTACATCAATAAAAAAACACATATGGGCATTTCCAGAAAAAGGTCCACCACGACGAAAAACGTAAAATTGATTAAAAACTCACATCTTGTGAAATTTTCTTCCAAAAATGTATTCAAGTTATTTATTTTATCAATATACGCTAGAAAAAGTTCAATAGGATGAACATATAGATTCTACATTGGAATAAATTCACTTTTTCCATATTTTTGCCTATTTTCTTAAAAATTGATTTTAAAAATGGACCGTTTGTATTTTAACGATTACACTTAGTAGGACAGTAAGATTGTAACATGAACCATTTTAATATATAGAAATATATTGAAAGTTTAATTTAAAACAAGTTCTAAGAGCTATATATCGGAATATAGAATAAAATTTGATGAACAAACTCTTGGAAAAACTAGGTGGAAATCTTGTCACGTTCGTGATGTCACGTTACAAATTACTAAGAAAACTTGTAAAATATATAAAACGGTAGTTACATATCAAAATTATTTCTAAAATGGAAAACTACATTATTTTATTATGGTTTAAGAGTATTTTCTTCCAAATTACTCGCCACATTTCGCAGAGTTTCGCATTTGTCAAGATGAAGTCAAAAATGACTTCCATTTTTCGTCGCGTTCGCGATGCATTGTTTTCTATAAATAATTAAAAAACGACAAGTCTTCAAAGATTGTCTTTTATCATAAAAATAGAGTTGATAAAATGCATTAAACACGTGAGAAAACATTTTTGAAATGTCAATTTTTGCCATTTTTTTTTTCATTCAAAGTCGTACGAATGTCGAGTTCGCGATCCTGGAAATACCCATATAGGAAAAATATAATCGAGTGTGCTCGACAGTGTTTTCGTTATATATAAAAATTTAAAAATTTTAGTAAATTTTGAGTTGAAAAGTTGTTAGGTCGAAAATCAGACCAGCTTCACAATTTCATAACTTTGCCAAACTGATTCGATTTCCAAGAATGTTCTGAATTTCCGGAAAGTCATTTTGATTGTGGTCTTACATCTTTGCGTTCAAATAATTTGTGATTTCAAAATATCGATTTTATAAGAAGGGGTGCCCCTTGTCGTTTTTAAAAATTTTAAATCTCAAGCCTTAACACTAGATCATCCTCATGTCATAATTAGCTAAACCTTATCCTTCAAATGAATAACGATGAACAAAATTCTCTAGATGTCGATTTTTCATGAAAAGATATGTACATATTTAGCTAGATGGATTTTCAACGAAATTAACGAGTTTCGACTGTTCTCTCACTAGTTTGTGTTGTACATTTCTCACGTTGCCTGTTACATGCATTGCCACACAGCTATAGTACTCCTCTACCGGGTATACAAAGTGAAACTCTCCATAAGAGAATGAATGAAAGTTTCCCACAGGATTGAGTACTTGTGCTCCTATTTAGTAACCCTTCTTCATTTTTTTTTTGGGCATTTTGGCGAAGCAATTAGATTAATTTGCTTTAATTCTGAATTTCATAACAATCACAATACAATGTGAATGCGGTTTCTTACGCAATGCCTAGATCTTCGTCATTCCCCCTTTGTGACCCATAAAAAACATAAATCAACACATCCGCTCAAATTCCAGGAACCGCCCAGTAGCCAACAACAGCAGCACCAACAACAACAACAACAACAACAACAACAACAAAATCTCTCTGTCTATTTCATTATAGTAAAGTCGAAACAAAATTGTTATTCATTAAAAATAAATAAAAAGCTGTTGTCGTTGGTCTTTTGGGGTTCTCTAAAAGTTCCCCTACAGCCAATGGGAGTCGAGCTGCGATTGAATCTTTGTATTGACTGGCATTGCAGGGTATATAGGCGGGTGATATGTGTGTGTGTACGATGTGTGTGGAGTGTGTGTGGATCATGCGTAACTACGCATTTGGCATTCATTTTGAAGTACGAGCAACAAAACAAGAAAACACAACCAAACGAACCGATTTTTTGGGCATAAATCATTCACATGCCAAATGGCACACGAGTCTGTGATGGGAAAATATTTAAATTATCACATTTAACAGGAAATACCCTTCATTCGGTTGTAGAAAATTGTGTTAAAAGATGAATTTTCGAAACAAAATAAAAACTAAATGTTTTGCAAAGATAAAAAAAACGCTATATTTTCAATTTTTTAATTAAATTATATATTGAGAAGTTACACAAACTTAGACGTATAATACTTTTAACTTCAAAACAAATTTAAGAACTGTATATAGAATATAATCGGGTCTGAATGGCATTTAAAGCATTAAAATAAATACCTAAAATTATTAACTGCAAATTATAATAATGTTGAACATTTTTAGAATCGATTACCATTCGATTACCTGAATAATTTCATATTGATTGTAAGCAAAGTATCTATAATGAAATTTGATGTGCATAAATAATAGGAAATATTATATTAAAATATATTTTTTTAAATTAATTTAACATATTTGATGACCTATTAAGATTCAATTAATTTAAGCAAAGTAAACGAATATACCCTCTTTGAAAAGAGTGCTTGAAAACAGCAGTGAAATAACGCGATCCAAATCAAAAATCCGCCGAAGAAAGCGTCACAATCGTTGTATAAACATTTTGCTGTGGCAATCGAGAGCATGAGAAAAATTCTGCTTTTTTTTATTGAAGCTGAAGAGCTGAAGAGGTCCGCAGCTGCCTATTAAAAAGCTAGGCAAACCAACGGGGCATACATTGTGGTAAATTAACAAATTAAAATGGTCCGCTTTAGGAGCCTCGCCTCCGTCTCCGAATCGGCCTCTGACTGAGATCAGCTCTGGCCCACACCAAAGGTCTCTTTCTCCATCTCCATCTCCGTCTCCATCTGTATCGGAAATCTTATATGCTGAGCCTATTTTTGTGGGCATTTTATGTGAATTTATTAATTTTTTATAGTCGTAGATTTTGTGTGGAAAAAAAAAGAATCAAAGTGCCGCCTCAAAATATCAATTTGTGCGTAGCTTGATCATTTTTTGCGTGCTCAAAAAAAATGAATAAAGAATTTGATCTTTTTGTGAACTGTTTGTTGCGTTTCTTCTTCTTTTTAAAGACTACTTTAGCTATTATTAGGAAAGTAAAATTATAACGAATTATTAAGTAATAAATCTAAGCCACAACTTTTTACATTTCGAATCCAAAGTAATCCTCGGCTTATGACCTTTTTAATTTTCAACGTTCGTCAGTTTTGTATCTTTTCGAAAAGGTTTGATAAAATGTGGAACATATTGAGACAGACATTGAACCCTACACAAAAAAGCGCATTTATTACGGAAGTTAAATTTTATAAGAAAAGTGAGAAGGGAATTTTTTGGTTTTTTGAAACTGTCCAGTCTACAAAACATCTTAAAATTGATAAAATATATTTGCTTAAAATTATTCAACATTGATTTTCTTACGAGTTTCTGAAATTTCCATCAAGAAGGTGGAAAATGTGATCGTTTCAGTTTTCCATTTATAACAAAATGATTGCGATTTAATATTTTATTATTATTTTAATAAATAAGTTAATTGATATTTGTCACTTTACATATTTTTTGTTTCCCTGAAAGAGATATTGATATTTCTCCCTTAAGATTTCTGTATAATATTTTCTATTAGCAATTAGAATTCCTTGTAAAATCGAAACGTTCTTTTAAGACATTGATTGATTTATTGAACAATTCAATTGATATATTTGTAGTTAATTTTTGTGTTCTTGCTTCAACTTCGCTGGAAATCGTTAGCTCATAATTCTCCGAATAGTCGCTTAATAATCAACATCCTCCTAAAATGCTGCTATGGAATTCATGAAACTGTTTGAACAGCCCCGAGTCGAGGTTGAATGCCCCATAATCTCCAATTGAATGGGACAAACAATGGGCGCCGTATGAGTTTACTCTTAACCACTTCATTAGCAGGTCTATTGGCTATTGGTTATCAGTTGAGGCCCAGCCCTCAATTGGCCAGAACCAAACAAAAGCCGACTGCAATGCAAGCTGCAACAACAATTTATCTGGACAAATGCATTTTGACAAATTATGCAGTGTCAACGCCAGCGATATGGCCTGAAACAGAACTTTGGCTACGAGACTAGGGACGTCTGTCTAGGCCTGGCCTAATCAATCAGTCACACGTTGCCCAGCCTCGTCCGGCTTTTTGCTAACATACTTTGTAACAAGACAACAGACAGACAGACTGACAGACGACGCTTCATTGTCGACGTCTTGGCCATTTCATTAGGCATTAAGGTGTTTAAACTTTTTCATGGCCAAAGCCAAAGCCAAAGCGCTGGGCTTTTGTAATTGCTGCAATTGTTGCAACACAAAAAAAACAGAGTCAAACAAAGTTGCAAGAAAATGTCAATTGAGCTGGCGTTGCCTATGAGTCTCTCTCTCTCTCTCTGTCTGTCTCTCGCTGTCTCTTTCTCGCTGTCAATTCGAAGGCAACCTCGCCTTGGACTTGACTGTGAAGTTGTCGTCGTCGTCTAGGTTTCAATGCCCCTTCTGCAAATGCAAATGCAAATGCTGCCACACAGCTGCAACAGACTGAAACGTGGCACACCAATACATACTAATACTAATACATTCAACTGTGTGTGTATGTGTGTGCAGATTCTAAAGTTAACCGCATGACGAATCACTTCGCATAAATTGAAACGCTACGTTGCATGCACTGCGTCTGCTTAAGAGTCCAAGCGGGGGCCAAGTCCCTTTCCGAGGGGGGGTGCAGAGGGGGTCGAAGAGGCCGTTGAGGTGCCGCCGCCGTCGTCGTCGCCGCCAAGCAGCTCCTTCAGTGAAATGTGCGTTGCCAACGCCTCATAATTCCTCAAATGCGTGTGTGGGGTTTCTGGGCTGTTGGCTGCTTTGCCGCCTCCCTCTTGACTCCCCCTTTGACCCCCTTTGCGTCTTTGGCTGCATGGGGGCATGTTGCGTTGAAAGCCTTTGACGTGAACGTCGCCGCTGCAGTCGCAGCTCGTTAAATCGTGCAGTTGCCACACAGTCCGCCCCAACAACCCCGCAACCCTGCAACCCCGCAACGCTATCAATTCTGTGCCGTTCTTGCTAATTATGCATACATGTGCAACATTCTTGCATGTATGTGTAAGCGTTTATGCCGACACTTAACACGATAACAAGTTCTCATATCAAAGAATTTAAGCATGATAATTTGATAATATTGAAATATGAAAATAATATTGAAATTTAATGTTATTAGACAAATAAAATAAATTATCATAAAACAAATTTTTGCTAGCTTCTCTATAAAAGAAGATATTCTAGTTCAATAGATTACATAAATTTAACATAATTGTCGCAAATTTTTATTATAAAAATAAATATATGCAATTATAAATATTAATTGTGAGTACTTTCTATAATGTTTTTAATATATTCGATTACATTTATATTGTATTATCACTGTACTGAAGTTATACCTTATTCAAATGTATAATTTCACAAATTATAAATAATCATATTTCTTAAACGTTCATACAACTTTTTTTTTAAATTGTATTGTACATTATTATATTATTATATTTGTTTAGCTTTGCCAATTTCATAAATTACATCATAATTAATGTATTTTTTTTTTATTGTGCTTTTTTAAAAACCAAAAACCTTATAACTCTTTAACTTTTATTTAAGCTTTAAATTTAAAATTGCATCGTATGCTTTGAAATATTTTTAGTTTGAGTTTAAAAAAATATTTGGATTGTTTTTATTTTGTATTGTATTTTATTTGTTACTTTTATCTTTAGAATAATTTTTAAAATTAACTATTTTAGTTGGCATTTATTTGATTTTTAAATAAGTGAACCATCTTAGTTCTCATTTGTTTTATTTTTAAATAGTTTCATTTAATTTAAATTCAATTTTTTGCTGAAATAAGTTATAAAACTTGCTAAAATTGACTTTATCGTGATTTGTGTGCACGCATAAACCTAGGCAACTCATTCATATATCGCTGTTTCTCTTTTGTAGCCTCTGGCTGCGCCTATTTGTATGTAGATCTGAATAATACTTATGTATATATACTACATACATACACACATTTCATATGTAATAACTTATGTCGTTTGTGGTTTATCTTTATTTTCTTTTCATTGCATTTCATTTCATTTCGTTTCTTTTTACCTTCATGACATTTGTCATCAACTGAAGTGCACTTGAAATGCATTTTCTGCAAGTTGCAAGTTGCAGTTGCTGTCAGATTAAAGCTGTTGATTATTTGCAGTAAATTTTGTCATTAAAGAAGAGGCGTAGAATGAAGAAATATATACATACATATATTGTGGCTGAAACAACAGTCTAAACTGTAGTCGTAGTATCTCTCAGTTTCCCATATTACAGTCGCTGCACGCATTGGCCATAAAAAGGGTTTATTACTCTAGACGGAACGAGGATGGGCCGAGAGATGAGTTGAGTTGAGTTGAATTGAGTTGAGTACTGGTACATAAATCTATAGTTTAATTGGATTAAATTATGCTTGGCTGGTTTGTTTCAATTTCAATGTAAACGAGTTATCTATGAGATGTGCTCGTTATTGTTTGTTGTCATAGGAGCAGCAGCCGCCTCGTCGGAATCCCCGATACAAATGTAAGGCAAGCCCATCAATTGCGCGGGTTTTTGGATTGAATTGGTTTGAGTTTGAGTTTGGGCTTGGGTTTGGTTTGGTTACTTGCACATATGCTGACGACAACTTTATTATCTAATTTCTGAAACATGTCAATACAGATTAAGGTCACACGTATCGGCGAGCAATGTAAAGCTGACAATGGAGATTACGAAAACACCAACTGAGCCCAAAGTTGAAACTCTCGACGTTTCGCCTACGTTTCATGAATGCCGGCATAATGTTAGAATGAACAACGAATGTTGCAACGATCTTTGGCTGCTCTCTCTCTTTGTACAGCCCTCGGCATTGTCTGTTCTTCAAAATGAACCCTTGAACTTGACACGGCAACAAGTCTAAATGATGTTGCATTGTCTCTGTCTCTGTCTGCCTGTCTGGGGCATAAACAATAATAAATGTGCGCCAATGTCAGCTCGAGTGGCAAAAGGCCATGACCAAAAGGTTGCAAGTTAGCAAGAAGGAAATGCAACACAGACTGAGACGCGTTTTGGCCACAATGGCCAACAATAAAAAAATATATATGTTTTTTTTTTAATAAAATAAATAAAATAATAATATATTCATACTAAAGAAACAAATTTAATAATTATAAAAATATTTAAAATACATACAAAAAAAGATAGATAAACACTTGATTTGAAGTGTTTTCTGAATTCAATATGAACATATTTTGTTGCCAAAAAATTATTTGGCCTGTTCATGGCAACTTGGCTCATTCCCACAGCGTTCAGTTAATAATACTTGTATTTTGTATGAGGGAGTTTCAAGGCCAGGCAAGTGCAACAAAGAGTGCGGTTGCAGGTCTCACGGATGGGGCATGCTTCTTATTTTTATACTTTAATGCCTTCGCATATCTGTCGACACCAAGAGGCAACACGGCAACAACAACAACAACAACATCGACAACAACAACATCAACAGCGAAAGCCAAAAGGCATTGCCACATTCAAGTTGCAACTTCGTGCACGACGTGTAAATATTGTTTCAGGCTTTGCCAGTTGTCCAGAAAGAGACAGAGAGCGAGAGAGAGCGATGGAGTGAGAGGGAAAACGAAAACGTTGTTGATGCGCATTTAGCACTAACAATGTTTGTTCTGGCTAGCAACATCCATCTCTGGCCCCCAACCCCAACTCCAACTAGGGATGGCCATCGATATTTACTAGACGTATTGTATTTTAAATTTGGCGTAGACCAAAATGTATTTAAGGTTTTTCGTCGGGTTGCAGAATGGGATTTGGAATAAGCCATTAAAACTTGTAATTTCATTTAGGCTTTCTTTTCTTGAAATATTCTTATATTATTCTATCTATTGTAAGTATAATGAATATTTATACTGTATAGTATTTGTAAATCAACTAGAGGCAGCAATGTTTGCTTTAAATAAATAAATAAATAATGAAATAAATACAAATTACATAAAAGTTATATATATGTCGAAAGCCAGACGATATTGATTTGATCGATATTTAAGTGAAAAACTGTGCAGAATATAAAAGTGATGTGAATCTAAATTATGGTTCGAGTTATAAATCGAAATGTTAAGATCGAGTTGATGTCAAAAATGGAGTTGGCGTTGTATCGTCAAAAAATTATCGAGTTAAAGAACTCGAAAGTCGCATTCACGCAAATGAAGTTGTCGATTTTTCTATGTATTTTTATATCACAATAAAATATTTTATTTAAGTAAGCATCCATTAAATATAGATAACTAGAATTTTTTTTTTCAAAATTTGTTTTAAGTTTAAAAATGGTTTTTTGTCGACTGTTTTTGCTAGACGTGGAATGAATGAAAGTTAAGTGAAATAAAATAAATATCGAAGCTCATCCCTAACTCCAACTCCTGCTCCAACTCCATCTACAACTTTGGCTGCAGCCTCGTTCTGCTGTTTACTTTTGCACGCCGCTTTTATGTTGATCCCGCGACCGGGACAGCCCGCCCGTCCATTGCTCCGCCCCCTCTCAGTTCTGCTCAGTCAGTCTGTCATTCAGTCAGTCAGTCAGTTTCAAGGTTTCTGCAGCGGGGGAAGACTCGACACATCTCGTTCTCATTCTCATTCTCATTCGCGTTCTCAATCTCGTTCTCGTTCTCGGCATGCCAATTGCACATTTCAATGTCACTGAGGATCGCGGCAGTTGCAGTTGCAGTTTTCTGGATGGATGTGAAGGCGACTCCAACTGCTGTTTTGGGAGTGTTGAATGCACCATGGCGTTCATGTGTTAATTGCGGCGCGACAGATGCAGCTCCAGATGCTGTCTAGTAGCAAATTGTTAAAAGAAATGAAATAATTATGCTTATTAAATGCGATGATCATAAATCATCTTTATGGCAATTGAAAAGCGCGTTAAATGCGCCGTCGCTTCTTTATTTTTCTATTCCTTTTTTTTTTTTGTTGAGTATCATAAATTCTAAAACTAATTTCCGTAACTGCTGAAGCAATGGCAACCCTTTGAAGTGCCCAGGCAGTGCCACCCCCGGGGCCCAACAGTAAATTAGTCGACTTTTGTTGTAAGATTCTTTTTTTTTTGTTGCTTTGTATTTCATATTTTTTTTTGCTATTTTTCGTGGCATTTTTAAATTGAATTTTAATTTTGTGCTGGGCTCAGACCCGAGAAGAGCTAATTTAAATTGAGACACATGCACAGGCGCCAATAATTAAAAGCGCCCCTTATCCTTTTGGCATACCCTGTAAAGGGTTTGGAAAGGGAATTTTCATCTGATTTTATAAATTGTTTGATATATTTCTTAAAATTTTAAATAGTTTTTATTCCTTTATCTTATAATTAATAATATTATTATGCATAATTTTTATTTGTTTAAGAATCTAGTATGTTTTTAAAAAGATTTAAATAATTTGTCGACTGTTTTAAAGTCATTATATAAATAAATATGTAAATATTTTGATGAATATCAACATTGTTTCAGTTTTTGCTTCACAATTTGAATTGCTTTTACCTTCACATTGTTTTCGATTACGGGGTATTTGCAAGTCGATCACACTCGCATGCAGCTAGCTGGCTTCTTCCTGTTTTCGGGCTGCAACTGTTGGCAACCGTTTGACCCTTTGGCCATGATGCAGTACATTTTCCACATGAAATAACCACAAAAAAGTGAAATTTTTTAAGCGAAATATACAAATATATTTTTTTCGTATTGGAAATGGGTTAAATCTAATTGCTTTTGTCATTTTGATTTGCATTTTATGCTGTAGGCAATTTGTCGACCGTTCGGGGCCAACAAAACGTTCCCCAGGGCGTCGTACATCACGCCGCATTCGCATTTTGTTCTTGGGCTTTTTTTTTTTTTATATTTTTGGAAAATTTATTTTGTATTTTTTCCGGCGTCGAGTTTTCTTTGTCGAATAATTAGAAAGTCAAACGAATGGAGAAAAGTAACAAAATGTTGCAGTGTTGTCGCAAAAGGGTTAAAAGGTCGACCCTGTCAGCGGGCGAGGCCATTAGTTTGGATTTATAATTACTTATATGTTTTGATTTATGATTGGAACGAACCTTGACTTCGAACTTGACTTTTGCCTGGCTTTTGGGCAATTCCAACTTTCGTTATCAATCCCTGAGACGCAATTAGCATTCAGAAATTGAGCCTTTTATGGTCATGTGCACATTCACATGTGATTCATCTTTTCTTTTTGTATTCACAAAAGCTAAACAAACACTTCGTTTCATTCAGAAACTGTCTTGTTTATTTGCTTACAATTACGCGTTTAAATATGTGTATTCTTTGGCTGTTTCTGAAATTATTCTGTAATTTATGGCTCTCGCCAAATGAACCGCAATAACATGACATTCGAAATTTGACTCCATCTTCTAGCATTTCCAATATTGTTGAAATAAAAAACACATGCTGCTGCTTAGAATAAATATTTTGTATTTTGGAGTCCAAATATCGCAATGCCACACAGAATCTTATTGGAGTGGAGATGGGCTGATATTGTGTCTCTTTAATAAATCATGCGTCCGCAACTAGATCGAATATATAGAGTATTTCTATTCAGATATTGTACAGAACACTGTAACCCTTAAGTGCGTGTCTCTATCTTGTAATATCTCAGAGTTCTAAAGTGCAGAGTTGTGAGTAATGGATTTGAGCTGATTTTTTTAATTTATTTACAAACTGAGAGACAATTAGGGATAGTATTCCCCGTTGTTTACAACTTCAAATTGATTTGAAAATATCTCATCATTATAAGGAAATACATTGTTAGATAAGCGGAGAGAAAGAAGCCACATACAGATTCTAATTTTTGTTAACATACTGTAAGATACCGTACAATATCAGAATATTAATGAGTGAAAAGTTTTTTAATATAAATAAAGAGTTCATTTTGTCGTTAAGCTTCATTCCGTTTTCACTTTTTACTTTTTAGCGTTTAGTGATATGCATTTATTCACTTTGAACTTAGACTAAGTGTTTAAGAATGATCGTTTTTCGCTTAATCGGACTTAAGCCCATCAACTCAAAGTGATATCAATCCGCTGAATATCGACGAAATGGTATTAGAGCAGGTTAAAGAAATTCAATTCCGACAAATCTTATCGAAAGTGAAATTCGGAACAGGCCTGTATATAAAATTACATATATAAAAATACAATTATATCTTTGTACTGACAATTTTTAAGTTTAAAGCACAATATGTTAAATTAGAAGAGCTCTGAAGTGTATTGTACTTAATCAAAGACTTTTTATAGTGCCTTAAAATTGGGAAAAAAATTTTAAAACAACATCTGGTCGAAAAATAAATATGTAAAAATTTCCGTATGAAAAGAGTGAAGAACTAAGACGTATTGAAAAGGCCTTAAACTAATTAATTTATATTCAGACTCTACAATTAGCTCATAATGAAACTTATATTGCTAATAAACTTACATTGCTTTGGGTTCTCGTTGGTCCTGTTCAGTTCAATACAGCATTCACTGAAGACTTGTGATGAGTTTGAGTTAACAAGATATTTCCCAGATGACGACTACATCTTACACACTTGCAGTGAGTAGTTCCCTGCTATCTGAATGTATCTGAGCCACAGCAATCGAGCGTGCCGACTATTTTTAAAGACATAAAGTAAAACTGGGCAGTGCTGGGCTTGACGAGGAAACGTGATCGCTGGACGATAGTGTGCGCACGATTTGCGATTAATCAAGCGAGAGCAGCGATACATCCTTGCTGCGAAATCGGCTTTAATCAACGTGCCCCCCTGCCTGGCCCAGTGCAACAAAGTTGCCCAGTTGCAAGTCAAGACAAGGGCCAGAAACAGCAACAGAAACAGAGATGAAGACAGCGACAGAGACAGCGACAGAGTCTGGACAGTGCAAATAATTAAATGGCCATTGTGAGCGACAAAAGCACGAGTGTGAGTATGAGTGTGAGTACAAGTACAAGTATCTAGCAGATACATGCGACCTAAACATATGGTTGGCACAAGAAACCTCCTGCCTTACTTTAATTTCCAACTCCTTGGCCTGACACACATAGATAGATATAACATGAGTCTACCTACTGACACCGACTGCAACTGGGACTGGGACGTTCCCCAGTCCGTCCTATGACGTGCAGATACAATTGTATCTGCCGAGCTGCAATTCTCTTGGCTGCGTATGCTTCAGCGCCCTTTTATGGTGCTCTCTGTCGCCGTCGCCGTCGCTGTTTGCTGTTTGCGTTTGCGCAGCAGCGACGATCGTTGTGCAATCAGTGGAGCATTAAGCCCAGTCCCAGTCCCAGTCCCAGTCGGAGTTCCAGACCCAGAGACAGAGACAGAGACGAGACCCGGGACTGTGGCCCGTTCACGATCCAAGTACATAAGTTGTTCCATTTTTATGCTGCGGCACGTAACGACGGGACGCTGTATATAGCTTTTTATATATATGGGCATGGATATATACCGATACACACACATTTACACACATACAATTGCATGTGGAATCTGCAACTTGGCGCTGCTCGAGGCATTAAATAAAAGCGAAACTTGTTTGCGATTTTTGCCTCTCTCGTTTTGTATTTTTATTGCTTTTGTTGTTGTTGTTGTTGTTGCTGTTGTTGGGGCCTTGAATGGGATCCTGTATGTCAAACTTGAACTTGTGTGTGTGTGTGTTTGTTGTGTGTACTGTATGTGTGCTTGTATGTGCGCGGTATTTCTGCATTTCATGCTTCAAATTATCAACATTTGCAGTGGAAAGAGTGAAATACAAAAATAATGCCTGTGCCTTGCCAGTTGAAATACTTAAGTATCTGCGGTTTCTACAGTCTCTCTTGCTGTGCGTGTGTGTATCTGTGTGTGTGTATCTGTGAGTTTGTCTGTGGTGATGATATCATTGCCATTGCCTTATATGTGCGGGCTGACTGCGCAGCTAGTCGGACAAACGGACAGACTCAGTCTGAGTTTTTTCAGTTTTTTTTTTTTTGTTTTTTAATTTTTTTTGCACTCGCATTATCTTTTTATCAGTTGACAGCAAAGACCTTCATAGGGGTGTCCAATATTAAGTAAATGGATGCTCCCCCAAAATCCCATTTAAATGGAGCAACTTGTTTCACTTACTTATTTCACTTTTGAACTTGAAATTTTGTTGTGTGATCCGATAACCAGTTTCGAGGACCGGTTTCCATTTCCATCCAAATGAAATCAAAACAGATCTTTTGGCCTGCACTTGTTGCGCAAAAAGGACAAACACAAAAAAGGCAAAAAAGGAGCACAAAACGCTAACAGCTACCAAATTATTATAATCAACTGGCAGCACTCGCTGTCGCCTTCAGTTATTAATATTTTTTTTTTTGGTAGTTTCTGTTGCACATGTGAAACAGGTTGCGCTAAGAGCTATAGATACAAATACAGATACAGATACATTTGCACACACTTGACGCCTTTTTTTTTTTAACATTTTATTGTATTTTTTTTTGGGCATTTCATTTTTATGACAACGACAATTTGACAGGCAACGGCGACTGACAAACCGCGCATGAAAAATGTATTATTATAATTATCGAAACTTTTGTTCATGTCAGGCAATCATCAGTGGCATGTGCTGCATTCAACTTCAAATTCGGCATATGTTTATTTATATACGTATATCCATATACATATGTGTATAGTAAGTATATATGCGAGAGTTTTTCAAGGACAAACTTTTAATGAAAAGGGAAACTTCTTTTTAAACTATTTTTTTTGCCAAATATTTGTTAAGAGTTTTGATGCAATTTTAATTTAAGTTAATTTGTTGAATTTAATTTCTTTTTTAACTTTATTTTTTAGCTTAGTAAAAAGACTAAAGTTATAATAATAAGTAATTTATTTAAACTACTTTTGAGGTTTTTAAAAAATTTTTAAAATTTGTTTTTGTGAACATTTTAATAGTACCGACATTCAAAAACAATTGTCAGGAAAATATTTAGAGATTTTTTTGTATATATAGTATTATATATAATGTAATTCAATACAGTGTTAGGTCCGTTTTTTCAATGTCTTATATTAAGGCCTTAAATTTATAGAAATTAATGTCAAATTTTAAACAATTTTTTTAATTACATTTATTTGGTTATAAAAAAAGCGTTCTTTTTTTTTTAAATCAATTTCCATATTTGTCTTGTTTTTTTTCTACCCAAAAATATTTTTCTGATCATTTTTTCCTTAGAATTATCAAAATAATAATGAAATTGACACTTGAGCTTCTCACACAAAATAGATTTATTGCGCTGAGAGAAATACGCAGTTTCATTCTTTGATTCTCGCCCCTTTTTACAATATACTTTGATATACAATTTAAATGGATTTTTATTTTTCATTTATTCAGTGTCATGCTCTATCATCATTAAAACGTCCAAATCGCTTCCTTTATACCAACATTTTTCGGCAACAATTTGCTTATCTTGATTTTTACATCAACAGGCGAACAACAACAACAACAACAACAACAAGTTGACAGGCGGCTTGGTATGAAAATCACTTGAGCGTATTTCCTTTTTGGCCCAGCCCGTTTCACAAACGCTTTAATGTTTGTTGTTGTGTGGCTTTTCAGTTGTTCAGTTGCTTTACCCACTCCCCACATTTTCACACTCACTTCATTTAATTTAATTTGTGAATATTTTTTCGGTTGCCCAAAAAAAGAAAAAAAGAAAAAAGAGAGAACACCGAAAAACTGATATGCGCCTAATGATGGCGACCCCCTTTGACACCCATTGCCGCTGTCGGGTCTATGAGTCCTGGTAGTGAGTGTGAGTGTGTGTGTGTGTGTGTGCTCAGGCATTAATTAATTTTAATTTTAATGAAGCTGTTGTTGTTGTGCGTGCGTGTGAAGTGTCGCTTAGACAAAGTTTTATTGCAGGCTCGTTTTGAAGTGACAGTTGACAGCTGAAAACTGTGACGATTAATACTCACTCGCACTGCAGTTTCAGTTTCTTTTCGATTTGAATACAAGATTCGCCTGTTTCTTTTTTTTTTGGTCAAGTGTCTGTTCCAAGAAGTTGGCCACATCGTGGTCGTGGTCGATAAGATAAGGCAACCTTTGGCATCTGCTGTCAGGGCTTCCAAGGGGTGTGCGACGTAATCAATAAAAACCAGTTTGCCAGTTCCAACATGCGACCAGCAGCAATGTATTCGCATTGCTAAAAATTTCATTATAGGGATTTTTTAGCCCGCTTTTTTTTTTAAATTTGTATTTACTTTTTTTTTATTTTTGGCTGGCATTGCATGTATTTCACTTTGTATATAAGGCAAGTGGTTTGGCAACCCTTTTGGCACACAAACACAGTCAAATTGCCCCTCAAACACACTTACACACACACGCACACTCACCATTGCATGCAACTTTCGGCTGCAGTGCAATCACGTTGATGTTGCATGATGCATGTTGCAAGTAGGGTGTCTCAGCTAAGTAAAAAAAGACAATCGGGGTGCCACAGAAATCGCTTTCGCTTGAATTTCACTTAAATTTCATACAAATTCCAGTGAAATTCAAGCGAAAGCGATTTCTGTGGCACCCTTGATTGTCTGATCAAACGAAAATAAAAGTTGTACTTCTGAGTTCAGAGTTAATTAAATTTTTAATTATTTAAAGATTTAAATTACCGAAAAAAAAGTGAGTTAAGCATGCGTTAGTACAATATTAAAATAAGTGGTTTATAATTTAATAGCACTAATTATTAGCTGATTTATTATTCCAAATTTACTTATTAATAATTCCCTGAGACTTTAATCATTATTAGTTTTATTAAAAAAAAATTATTAAATAATGATTAATTTTAATTGATTTGCTCACAAAATAATGATTAATTTGAGTTATACTTTACTACTCAACCAATAATCATGATTTTTGAAAAATGGTGAAAATTTATAAATGAGCCATAAAGATGAATATTGGTATATTTCTCGCTGTCTCACAGTTATTATAGGTGAATGATTTTTTTTATTTAAAAAAAAAACAAAATCTTTATTTGCAGTCCCTGATAATTCCAATTTGAATTGACATAAAACTCCCTACAATAATAATGATGTTACTCATATGTAATTTATTTATTATATTATAATTTTTATTATAATTTTATTTGAAGACATTTCTTATTAATTTTATTTAAAAATCAATTGAAACATCAATTTAAAAACATTTCTTATTAATTTTATTTAAAAAGCAATTCATTTCCGTTAACAATTTGATTCTCCAATTGAGCTTCAACTTATTGCAATTGCTGCAGTGAATCACCCTAATGTTGCTGAAGCTCTATTTTTAGCTGAGCATTCGCAAGCTCACACACACATACATAAGTACACATTGTATACACATTCTACTCATGTATGAATATTCTTATGTACTCACATACATATGCGCACGCATGTACTTTATATACACAATACGACTTCAGTGTTTATGCAATTCTCGTCGCTTCTTTTTTTTATTCTACTTTTTTGCATTTACGAGTTTTTTTTTCTGAATTGCTTCAGCTGCTCCGTGCAATGTTATTGTTTATTCCGCTTTGACTGCATTCTGTTGTCCGGCTGTCTGCTTTCCATTTGTATCCTGCTCCTTAGACCTTGACCACTAACATAGAAACGTCTGCGAACCGGTTCCCAATCCCAATCCCAATTCCAATTCCGATTCCGATTCAGACTTTCAACATTTGTTTTTTGTTAAACTGTCGAATAGTTGACCGAGTCGAGAGTCAGCAGGTAATTTAATTATTAAATGACACCCACAAACGGGTTTGGTTTTTGTTTCTTTCTTTCCTTGTATTTAAAGCTAATTTCATTTTGAGGTCTTCAACTGTCAACCGAACTAATAAATGGGACTTTAACATGCCGACTAGACGACTTGTTGCTGCCAGAATGCCGCACTTAACACCCTGTAGAAAGAAAGTAGAAGAGGTATAAGTCTAAACTGTAAGTTTATTTTCGTTTTTGAAACTATCTTATTATTTCTTGGCTACAGGGTATCTGTCTACCGTGCATTTCTCCCATTGAAATACTATGATTTCAACTAAAAAAAAACTCGTCATTATTTCTCAGTCACACGCACTTCAAGTCGTGCTTAGGTGTTCGTTTGCCCATGGCTTTTGAATTTTAATTGATATAAAATAATACGAGCATGAATACATAAATATACAACTTGAAGTTGTTGGGGGCGTGTTGCACAGAAAGGGTTCATATTTAGTTTTTTCAACATTTTTGGGTGCCGAAATTAATTAACAAAATGCTTGTAAATTGTTCATAATTACAGTTTGCTATAATATGCACGATTTGTGGAAAGTCGTGCGTACAAGTTGTGGACTTTTCCTGTTGCCAAACAATCGAAATTTGCCGCTCAATAAAGCGACTTAATAGCAGCAGCAACAACAACGGGATTATGCATGTGTATTTGTACATGTATTCACACATACTTATATGTATGCATGTCTTCCGCTTGTCGTCTAGATTCTTATGGCAACTCACCCCTTGAAATGACCCAGTTTCAGATGCACAAGAACATCTGAAAGAACCGAGAACTGAGCAACTGTCAAAAGCAATGGCCCAGCAACTATAAATTTGTAGTAAGAAAATTATTAAAAAGAGAAAAACAGCTGTCTTTGAAGCAAAAGGCGACCATTAAATACCCTACTATGAAATTATTTTAGAACTGTGGAAAAATAATAATAAAATAACTATCTAAAATTATAGATGTATTCGTAGTTTGGAAATTTTTAACAAAAAAAATAGCGATTGAAAGCTAAAACTCCAGGGACCGTAATCATTATAAGTTATAAGTTTTAATGATTATATTTAAATTTTTTACTTTTTCTTTAATGATAATCAATTTGATCATTTTGATTTTTTGCTTAAAATAAAACTCAGCATTAATTTACGGCTTCTGTGTTAAAAGTTTTAACAATATTATTTTATATCCTTATATTAACAACTTGTAAGAAATGAATTAATTAAATTGATATTAATAATGATATTTATTGAGTTTAATTTTTTTTTATCAAAAATAATGATTAAAAAATTACTCAAAAATAATGATTATCATTGAAGAAAATAGTAAAAATCATAGAAATAAAAATCATGGTGGAAATACAGAGATTGTAAAAAATTTTCATTTTGGTGCCAGCCATTGTTTTCTAGGCCTTTTAAAAGTGTGTGATTTTTATTTGTGTGATCATTATTTGCAGTCCCTGTAAAATTCCATTAATATTTTTAATATAATAAATTTTTAAAATGTTTGTACAGAAGTTATCATTTATGTCCTTATAGTTTTAATATCCAATATTAGAGTATACAATTAAAATTGTGCAGCAAAGTTCAAAGATTGCTGATGCTGGCGGTGGTGCTGGTTGTTTTTCGGGTAATTTGATCCCCTAATATTGTAGGGAATCACGTGTTTTGATTTTGATTCACGTATCATTTGACCCCATTTCGTTGCCAGCTTGTAGATCAACAACAGCAACAGGAACCAAGAGAATCTGGCATCTGTATGAAATTTTAACTTGGAACTTGAGCGAATCTCCCTCAAGTGACCTTGTTTACAGTTCTTAGGTTTCAAAACAAGAGCAGACCCAAGGTCCGTTCCACTAATTGATGTTAAACTTGTTGATAAACTCACTTAATTGAAGCGAACAAAACGTACAAAGAAGACCAAGTGCTTAGCTCATAAGCTGATTGATAAAAATACATGCATTTATTTACGAAAACTATTCATAGTTCATCTAAAGATGGGTGATGCCATTCTGTAATGGGATCACATAATTAGTAGAGCTTTTTTAATGAAATATACTGTGGCTTCAACCTACAGCCAGATCGCCCAGAGCAGCATTCAGCTTTTTAATGTAGGGAGCAGCTTCATGGGCAGCAGTTGAAATTGTTTTGGCGCTTATCGACTGTAAATTACAAATACATTAGATGATAATTGGAATTTTGATTGAAAAGTCTACGTTTGATACTTACACCCAGCTCACCAATGATTGCAGCTCCCGAAGTCTAAGGGGAGATTCAATTTATTTATATGCTTTCAGTTAAATTAATATGTGTCTTACCGAAAGACTGCGAGTTTGGGGCTCAGACTTAATCTCCACACTTAGTTTAGTTATAGTGTTCTATGGCATTAAATGGGATTAACTTTAAACTGAACTAAGCTAATCTTACTAAACTTACAGCCAAATCTCCGAGAGCATTTCCCATATCACCCAAAGCATCTCCAATCAGATTGCTGGGTTGAGTTTCCACATAAATGTACTGAATTCTCAAATGAGTTATAGTGTTCTAAAGTCAAGCTATAAATTATTTAATTGGTCTATAGATATGGTAATGTTTATACTTACAGCTAGTTGACCCAATGCATTAGCCATGTCACTTAACAGGTTTTGAGTATCAGGTTCCATGTAGCCAGTTTCAGGCTGAGAGGCTTCCAGCTGATTCTCCAGTTGGTGTATTAACTTCTCACCGGCCACTGCCACCTTGGAGATGTCGCCCATGAAGCCACCGAAGGTAATGGTGCCAGCGTCGACTTTTTGAGCCACCAAAATGATGGCCAATAGAGCAAAAATTTTGACTTGCATGTTGTTAAACATTTCTTGGAACTGTTTAAATTTCTCAGGGAACAACTTGATTTATATGCTTCAAGTAAGTTCCATTACAATTAGATCGCAATAAAATCAATATGTGTAATGTATAATAGTTATCTTTAAGCCCTTAAATCACACCTCTTATTCTCAAGTGGTCTGTAATTCATATTAAATCGGCGGTATAAATTTTGTGATGTACAAATTCCTTATCTGAAGGCGACGAGTTTCAATACTCGGGTTGAGTCAGGCATTTATCAATTTTAAACTAATTGTAAGATATGGTAAATTGTGTATGTTTGTGAACTTTAATTAGGCTAACAAAGTCCACTTTGGTTAGTGAAAACACTTTTTGCAAATTCTCAAATGAAAACAACGAATTTCAATGCAATAATCACTTAAGATATTTATTTAATGTTTACAAATATTATATTTCTTATTTCTTTTCTTTTCTTCAAAATAAGTTGGCAAGACCATTGAGTAGATTGCTGGTAACATTGAGTGCTCCATCTACCACACCGGTAGCAACATGTGTTGCAGCACCAGCAACGCCGACAGCAGCACCGGCTGCATCAGTGGCAATGTGACCAGCATCGGAGGCAACATTGCCGGCTATAGCGGAAGCTTCCTTGGCCACATTGTTAGCCACGTTTGAAGCATCGGAGGATACAGTTTGGCCAACATTGGAAGCAGTAGAATCCACAGCATGAGCAACATTGGAGGCATCTGATGCCACATTTTGGCCAACATTGGAAGCATCTGATCCTACAGTTTGGCCAACATTGGAAGCAGCCGAAGCGACGTTATGGGCAGCATTGGAAGCATCTGATGCCACATTTTGGCCAATATTGGAAGCATCTGATGCCACATTTTGGCCAACATTGGAAGCAGCGGAAGCCACATTATGGGCAGCATTGGATGCATCTGATGCCACATTTTGGCCAACATTGGAAGCAGCGGAAGCCCCATTATGGGCAACATTGGAAGCA
>JBAMBK010001354.1:0-42173 GCA_037043435.1 Drosophila suboccidentalis
TACGAGGGCTGCTATATATATTTCTGGCCTAATAATGAAAATGCGAATATTTATCATCAAAAATTGTTTTATTGTTTTTCAAAGTATTCTCCAGCCTGATTTATACACTTTTGCATGCGCTCAAACCAATTGTCGAAGCACTTTTTCCACTCCGATTGAGACACCTCCAAAACATGGTTTTTGAACGCTTCAACAGCATCTTCTGGGCACGAAAATCGTTGACCACGCATTTTTTTCTTGATGTGCGGGAATAAAAAGAAGTCATTGGGTGCCAAGTCAGGGCTGTACGGCGGATGACCCATCAATTCGACGTTTTGGCCGGTCAAAAAGGTGCTGGTTTGAGCCGATGTGTGAGAGCTCGCGTTGTCATGGTGAAGAATGATTCGTCTTCTCTTGTTTGTTTTTCGAATTTCTCCGAAGACTTCAGGCAAACAAATTGTGGTGTACCACTCAGAATTGACCGTCCTTCGTTGCTCAAGCGGAACAGTCGCCACATGACCAGTTTTGCCGAAGAAACAGGCGACCATTTGCTTCGAAGTGCTTTTTCCACGAACAACTTTCGTTGGATTTGGCTCGTCTTCGAAGACCCACACGGTCGATTGTTGTTTTGTTTCGGGCTCATACGCATAGATCCAAGATTCGTCACCTGTGACGATCTTATGAACATCTTTTGAAGCACCGCGATCGTATTTTTTCAACATTTCTTTGCACCAATCGACACGAGCCTTTTTTTGAGCGATTGTCAAATTGTGCGGGATCCAACGACAACAAACCTTTTTTACGATCAGGTGTTTATGTAATATCGAATGTATGCTGGTGGGAGAAATGCCCAAGGATGCCTCTATCTCCCGGTATGTCACATGACGATCTTGCATTATTAGTTCACGCACGGCATCAATGTTCTCTGGCACAACGGACGTTTTTGGACGACCTTCACGGAATTCGTCGTTGAGCGAACTGCGACCACGATTAAATTCGTTATACCAGTTTTTCACGGTGCTATAGGATGGTGCTTGATCGCCATACAAAGACTTAAGTTCATCGATGCACTCTTGTCTGGATAATCCACGTCGAAGGTTGTGAAAAATGATCGCACAAAAATGCTCACGTGTCAATTCCATTTTTTTAACGGAATTGAATTGTTCAAAGCTCTGTAAGTTTAACAATTCACGATTAAATGACAAACGTTCTGAGTGATGTTATGCTAAAAAATGTCAACCTTTCCAATGGAAATATCAGATTGCACCTGGTAACACTTATTGTTGCCTAGGCCAGAAATATATATAGCAGCCTACGTATAATAGAATTAGTAATATGTATATAAGCATATAAAACATAAACATTTAACGCCGCTCAAATTTGCTATTTGATATAGTGGTCCGATTTAATCAGAGCGTATGGGACCATCCCGTATGCATATTCTGTCAGCTTGGTTGAGATATCTCAAACAACAAAAAGTTTTTCATACTAAGACTTGATTTCGACTGATCGTTCTTATGGCAGCTATATGAAATAGTGGTCCGATCCAAATTTAAAAACAAACTTGATCTGCGTCCGATCCAGCAACCTACATTCCAATATTGAAGTTTCTAGCTATTATAGTTTCTGATATCGACGCGTTCAAACAGACGGCCCATGGCCCAGTCTGAAAATAAAAATTAAAAGATTGGAGGCTCATCCCGTTGAGCCAAATAGAAATTTTCTGATCATCTGCTTCATTGCAGTTTTTTTTTCTTACTGAACCAAAATTTTAACATTAAATTTGTTATTGCTGTTGACGTGCGCTCAAGGGAAAAATTTAGTTGCTTAAAATATTCGCCGTTTATTATCCGATCGAGATGAAATTTTCAGCAAGCATGGAGGACATGATTATCTGCAAAATTGTCGTTTGTCTATTGTCGTTATAATATACAGTCATGGAAAAAATAATAGAAACGGCATTTTTTTTTCGTATTTTTTTAAATTTTGTTCAATGAACATTTTTTTTTCTTAAGTTTCATAATTTTTACATAAAGCCTACCCAATAATGTATTAAAATAAACCAAAATAATATTTTTAAAAAAACTCAATATAGTATAACATTTTTTTTTAATTTTTTAGGCCTGGAAAAAATAATAGAAACGGCACGCCCAAAGTTAAGAAAAACAATTTTTAAGTTACAAAGGCATAAAAATTAACCTTTAATTTTACTATTTGGTTGTAGCACCGCGATTTTTAGTGACTCCGACATGTCGACGACCCTTGGAGTCCACCAGTTTGGCACAAATTCATGGATTAATGGAGTACTATTCGAATTTAACTTTTTTCTACAAATAATGCTTAATTTTGGGGCTTTTAGCTCCCAATCCTTTTCTTTAAGATCGCCCAAAGGTGCTCTATGGGATTAAGGTCCATTGACTGTGAAGGCCATTCCATTAAGGGAACTTTGCTGTCAAGGAACCATTTTTTGGCTAGCTTTAAATAATGTTTTGGATCATTATCCTGCTGGAACTCCCACTTTAACGGCATTTCCTTTTCAGCATAAGGTAGAATTATACTGTCGAGTATATTGACATACTGGGAGGCACTCATTTCTTCCCTTATCCAATGTAATGGACCAACACCAGAATAAGAAACGCATCCCAACAAAATTATGTTTCTATCTCCATACTCAAACGTTTTAGTTGAGCACCTTGGGTCGTGGGGAGTATTCTTTTGGCGCCTAACATGTGGTTCCCGATCAGATCCAAACATATTGATCTTAGTTTCGTCTGACAACAACATATTTTTTCAATTTGGACGCAGTAAACGCAACTGGGCGAAATTTTCCCGTTTTCTGATGTGTTTTATACTAAGGTATGGTACCTTTTGAGCTATATGGCTTTTGAAACCGTCATCAATCTGCCTATATCTTATAGTGCGACTACTGACCGTTGCATTAAAATGATTTTTTAGAACTTCCGATGACAGAAAGGGATTTTTTTTTGATTTTCGGATAAGGAGGTTGTCGAATTTATCCCATGTTTCAAG
Organism: Drosophila suboccidentalis; assembly: GCA_037043435.1. Classification (NCBI taxonomy): domain Eukaryota; kingdom Metazoa; phylum Arthropoda; class Insecta; order Diptera; family Drosophilidae; genus Drosophila; species Drosophila suboccidentalis. The sequence goes on from JBAMBK010001354.1 coordinate 3,010, forward strand.
CTTTTTTCTGCGTGTTTGTGGTTTTTATTTATAGTAAATCGCTGAAAACATTTTTTTTTATAAATATTAGGAATTGTAACAATATCTGAGATTGAGTTGCCTTAAGTTTTTGGATTCAGAATATATTTTTTTTCAATAACAGTACAATGTACGCCACGACCTATTCTGAAGCGAATAACAACAACAAGCAGAATGGGATCCAAAAAAAAAGTTGTTTAATGTCTTCTTCTATCTTTAGTTCATGAAATGATACCAATATAACTCAATTTCAACCATTAAGAAACTAGATAATATCAAAATTCTAGTGCGTTTCTATTATTTTTTCCAAGACAAAAACGTGGTCTTTCTACAAATCAGTATACACAGTCTATAAATCTTACGAAAGAGGCCCAAAAAGGAATCCGAAATAGAGCATTGCTATCCTGAAACCAAGTACACTGGTTTTCATGGATGAAATTTGCTCCAGAAACGAAATATTTGGTCTCAAATGTGAGCAGCCCTGTCGTTTCTATTATTTTTTCCATGACTGTACATTACAATTTTTTATTTATATTTAGGGGGCGTTAAAGAGGGCTTGACCCATTTAAAAAAAAAATTGATCTGCTTGCTGACATGGCTATATCGACTCGGCCTTTGGTGCTGATCAAGAATATACATACATATATACTTTATGGGGTGCGGCACCCCTCCATCTGCCTGTTACGAACATTTTTTTTGTGACAAAGTTAATAGACTCCTGTACTTGTAAGCAACCAATACATAGAGGCGTCAAACGAGCATTTTTGTGGCATCATTTATTTTGTATAGCGTGCGACCCCAGAGCGTTCGGCAAAAGCCTATGTCAATCTCTCGTTCATTCGCGTTACTGCGTGTGTACATGCGCACGCTTCTTAGTGTGCGTGAAATGTAAACATGCGGGCTCGATCATCCGCTGGAACATACCCTGTTTTAAATAAAACATTTTTTTTTCTTCTTTTCTTTGCCTTTATCATTATTCAATAATTTTATGGCACAAAAATATGGTTTTAATTAATAAATGCTACAAATAATAATTAATAAGCAATACAAAGCAAAGAGAATGAAAAAAGGTGTTTGTATTTAAAACATTGTATGTTGCTACGGTGATCGAGCATGCCGTCGCTTGTGTGCTCTCTCTCTCAGCTGCGCTTTGCGCTCTGGGGCTTTACTTAAAAGAGCGTTCTAAACTAAAACGATCAACTAAAAGTAATGAAAACACGAAAATTAGACAACATCTTTGTAATAAACAAAACTTTCAAATAATCCGTAAAAGGGTTCCATTCATGCCGACAGTTAATCTGGCTAAGCATTTTAAAAATGACATCCAAGTGCAAAGACGAGCGATAGCTTACTTTACATTTTAAGAATATATAATTTAAAAAAAACTTTTTATCTTGGAGTTAAGTTTTGTTAGTAATTTATATTTGAATCTTATCTTTCAGATGAGAATGTTTATCCAGAAATCGCATTCTGGAGTCTTGGGTATACAAATTGACCACAGAGAAGCAGTTGTTGTTCCATTTCATATCCCCTAAAAAGCCATAACAGATGTAATGTTAAAAATATATAAATATAAATAATACAACATTAAATTTAAATGTGATGAAGTTATTTGTGTACGTATTAAGAGTGTAATATATTAAGTAACAATTTACTACTACACATGCGATTGTTGTCAAAATTATATTAATAAAACAAAATCCAAGAAACTGCAGAATGTTTAAGACAGTGTCAAATATTCAACCTGCGGACTGGGTTGCGATATCTCAATGAACAAACAAATTTTTTTTACAAAATATTACTTTTAAAATATGTACTGCCTGAAATAAAAAGATGGACGAGTACCAAGTTCTATAAATAAAGCATCAAGACAGATACTGGATTGCATAGAAATTGACGGACAAACAGACACGGATATATCGACTCATTCCGTCATCCTAATCTAAAATATATACAGTGGCGAGCACATGTAAGAGCTTGCTATAGCTTCATTGTTCAAATACAAAAGTGACGAACCGAGTCCCTTCTATTATTGGATTGGTCGTTGATGATGACTATCCCCTCATCCACTATAGTGATCGGCCAGGTGGCTGGGCCAAGAAAAGTATCTGTTTGCTGGATAATAATGATTGATCGATATATACGTTATCCAAAACGAAAAAATTTGTAAAATCTAAATGTGAATGCCCCGCAGAATAGGTTTAAGTTACGTGTATACGGATCTAATCAATACAAATAAAAATACCATCGTCATACTTAGTTGCTAATATTGTTTGAGGATAGTATTGCTACCAAAGTTTTGAGGTTCCCATTCTAGTCAAGACCTGTAACCATTAAAAGGCTTAAAAGTAACTCTAACATTGGTATTTAAAACATTAGCCATATTCTGAATATTCATATTTTATGATATGTTCAATGTTCATTTGTATAAACCAGGGATTAAAACCGAAACGATTATCGGTTTCAGTTACGGTTTCGGTTAAATTCGCATTTAGGTTTTCGGTTATCGGTTACGGTAAGTCTTTGAATAAAGGTTTCGTAATGGTGAACCGGTTTTTGTGTGTTTCGGTTTTGAAATACCGGTATGGTTTCGGTTCACAAAAATAGAAAAAAATTCTTTGCAATAATAATACAAGCGCATTACTTTCTCAGTTCTGCTAAAAATGACTATTTTAACACCATTTTCCTCTTTTTCATACAAAATGTGGCTTTTTAGCAATTTTCAAAAAATCATAAAAAATACTAGCAAAAATATTTTTAATAATTTTTTTTTGCCGTTGCTATTAGAATTGTTTCAACAAATTTTTTGCATCAAAATATTTTTTTGAAAAAATCGAGGAAAAAACTTGAAAAATTGACTTTTTCTAAAATTCAAATTTTCCAAGGGTACTTAATGGGTTATAGAAATTTTTGTATCATTCGATCGGAATTTAAGTGATTAAAAGATTAATATTAACAACCCGCACCAAACCATCTTTATTATACCCTAATTTGAAAAATGTATGCTCTATGAAGACATTAGTGGCACACTGTATGAGTGTACATGCATAAGACAATGAAATGCAGACAATTTTTGCATCTTGCTTTTATTTGTATTTTTTTTTTTGCATGTATGGAAAACCGAAATTAACCCCTAGAAATGCAACGGTTACGATACGGTTGTTTCGGTTTAAAGCTTTCGGTCAGATGAAAATTTTTTTTTTCGGTTACGGTTTCAGTTACGGTTTCAAATTTTAATCGGTTTGTACCGGTTAAAGGTTACGGTTTCGGTTAGGGTTTTAATCCCTGGTATAAACGAATTTATGTTAATAATCCACATCTTCGTGCTATTATTTCTAAGTCCGTTTATGTACATTTATCGTTGCCATATGTCTGCGGATGATTGGTAGCGGGTGATATGGTCTAACGAGTTCAAATTCAATCGCTTTCAGTCATGGGAAGCAATATTGCTGATGATGACCCGAAGACGGAATCCAAACGTTAAGCACGCAGGAGGCAATGCCATGGTTTTGAGCATGCTTCACTTGGTGGAATGTTGGGTCTCTACAGAAAATGCCGTTATAACGTTTAAACAAGACGGGGATCCAAAGCACATAGCGAAAATATGAATGGATAGGTAAACAACAATAGAGTGGCCATCGCTAAGTCTCGACCACCTGGCAATCCAGGAATCGCTTTGGGAAGTGTGCAGCAGGAAAAAACTTGGTAGGAAGTTTGCAAAACTGCCTTTGGACTAAATATTAAAAAATATTGGTTTTTCAAAATTTGCGAACAAGCGAATTGTTTACGTTTTTGTTTTTTGCACTCTGAATATTTTTTTGTATTTATTTACTGTTGGAATTAAATAAAAATGAAGTGAAAAAAGATTTCTTGGTTTTGCTTTACTATTTTAGATTTTGTGCGCGATGAAATGCAAGGTTTGTAAATAAAGGAAGCCTCTTTTGCTTCCCACTGTACATTGGGATATACCTACCCACATCCGGCCACCCTGCTTATGCACTCGTCTCGGGTGCATCATCGTTGTCTTCGTCGTTGAACGTGGACCATGGCATAGGATACTCCGCACACAAAGATGTGGAACTTCCATAGCTCGAACGTCTATAACTCGAATTCTCTCTAACTCGAACTAAATTGAGTGGCAATACAGTATTATACTAAACTTAACAAAAAGACTTCCATAAGTCGAAGTCTCCCAGCCTCGAACTTTTTTCTTGGATAATGGTGATTCGAAGGGAGGGAAGTTCAACTGTACTTACTGTATCAGTGTAGGTGTGCCAAATACTTAACTAATATTCGACCTTCTTCGGATAACTTATTTTTCACTGAAAGCTTCATTTGTATTTGAAATTTATTAGTTGGTAAACTTTTATAGAGAATTTAGTGAAATTTGAACTATAGTATCTTATTTCTTTTTCTTCTGTTTTGCTGCTTTTATAGCCAATATCTTCTGCCTCATTTTTTCAAATTTGTTGGATTTTCCAAACCATTTTGTAAATTTCTCCATTATCTGTAAAAAAATAAATATAAATGTTTATTTAAATCCCAATAAAATAAGGTCGTTTACAATTTTTTTTCCGCATGCCAATGTACTCAAGTAAGAATGCATTATAGAAGAGTGTTATCTACGAGTGTTTAAGGTACTCTTTCAAATTTCTGTCTTCATGAATTAATCAAAAGCCCCTTGCTTCGTTTTTGTTGCTTGTTAAAAATATCACTAGGCAACAGGTTTGACTAAAACCACTTCTTTTGATACATATGTGTAAGGAAGCAGATCAAAAAATTATTTTTAATTTTTTATTTTTGGATGATAAAACTTTTTTTTAAGTTTATTTTATATTGTATTTTTACGCTGCATTCATTTACAGGTTTAAAACTTCAATTAAAAGTATAATGAAAATAATGATTTTTGTGCAGCATATACCCTGTGCGTTTATATTAAACTTGTAACGGGCAGAAGACGGCGTTACAAACCCCATAATGAATATATTTTAGGGATCAACAGCCAAACTCTAACACGATTTTCCGTATGAACGAAAGATTCTCAGAGATGTTAAGAAGGAGCACCAAATTTGGCATGTAGACTTCTTATAATGTCAGGCAAATCACTACTGAATTTACAACTGACACCTGTTAGGCTATGGCGTAGAACTCGAAATCCATTCATGGAAAATATCCTTTAGAATTGGATGCTAGAGAAGCCTCGGAACGGATTCGAACAAACTGTACCTTAACTCACTAAATTCGTCCTAGTTCATTTGCAGAATTAAGTTCAGTTAATTTTGACATGAGGTTTTGATTAAATGTTAAGACAAAAAGCAAGAATTGCTCCTGAGCTCATTCAATTCGATCCTGGTTGATATGTGGAAACTGAATGTAGTTTGGTGGCATTCCTTCCCTTTGCTTTATTAACTACAGTGGAGATGTGCAAATTGAAGTTCAACTTGCAGTCAAATAAAACTCCAAGATTTACGTTGCAGTGAAATACTATCGTATATAAACCTAAATATGGCCTACTTAGTGCGACTAAGGTTGCGCGCACACTGGGAGCTGAAAGCGGAGCTTATCAGCTCGAAAAAACAAACACACTGCTTGTTTGAACGTGCGCACACTGAAAGCTGAGCAGCTTCGATAAGCTTTAAGCTACGCTCCTCTTTGTTTGATCGATCAATCATGTTTGTTTATTCAGCGGCTGAGCTGAGCTTTTTCATTGTTTTTTGAAATATATTGCGAAACATAATTTAGTGAAATTGTTCAAAGTCCACCAGTGTGGGATAAACAACATAAGAGCTATTTAAATACAATATGTATATAATCGCATAAGTATAAATTTATATATACTTATGTATTTATGTTTGGGTATTTGTGTTTTAAAAAAAGTACAGAATTAACATGCATTAAAATACTTGTATAAGTACGTTAAATTTATTAATTAATTAAACCATAATTTAATGGAGTTTAACCTCAATATAGTTGTGTTTCGTGGAGTATATCTAGCAAGATACACGTGGATTATAAAAAGTGCTTATGTGGTTGTATGCGTTATTATGTATATATCTATGTAGAGCTTAAATCATAAGCGGAATTTTGCGGTTTTTCAAAATACTTCAGTAGAAGTGGGTGTGCTTTTATGCTTGAAAATTGGATTATTCCCAGGAGTTAGATGAGAGGCGGGTAGGAACATGGTCAAATGAAAAAACAAAAAAAAATGTAAATTCTAGTTTAGTCTGATTAGCAATCATGCAAAGTTTGAAATATTTTCCTTTATATTGAATCTTTAAAAAAATAAATATATTTTTCAATGAGTCGTGGATAAAGGGAAAAGGGGGGGTCCATTTTTTTTAGGTCCAACTAAAAAAAGAGAAAAAAATATAAATTGTACTTTAGCTCAACTAAGATTCATGCCAAGTTTCAAGTCTCTAGCTTTACATTACGATTTTATATAAATATATTAAATTTTTTTCTCATAGTCGGATGGGGAGGGGGAGGTGAAGGCTTGGTCCAAATCTAAAAAAAAAATTTTTAGATTTAGAGGTTTTTGCCAAAAAAAAAAACGGGAATCCCGCCCAATGTGCACTGCTTAAAAGCTTAAATTACCACCTATTTGTCCGATCTTGTTACGATTTAGAAGGATGATAGGTAATAATATTAGTTAACGGTAATTTGTAAAAACATCCCAATATCTTGAAAACTGTGTGTGTGGTGGTTTTACGCGATTTACGGAGGTGTGGCAAAATTTTGAAACAAACTTGACCTGCGTGGGATTTATAGAAGTTTGTGTGCCAAATTTGGTTGCTCTAGCTCTTATAGTCTTTGAGATCTAGGCGCTCACACAGACGAACAGACGGACGGACAGTCGGACATGGCTATATCGACTCGGCTTTTGATGCTGACTTAGAATATATATATTTTATAGGTCGGAGATGCTTCCTTCTCACTTTTACGTACATTGCAACGAATACAATATTCCCTTTTACTTATTTTTTAACCCTCTACCGCATGAACATATTTCCAATAAGGAAAACAAATAGTTTTATGCATATATGTGTTTATTAGGGATATTATAATGTATATTTGGACAAATTTTTTTTCTTGGGTATAAAGTTTGGGAATAAATAAATGAACAGCCATACATTTTTTTGAAAAATTTTGCAAGAATTAATATATATAATGCCTACATTACAGTCAAATTTTATGTATTTATGAAAAAGAAAATATAAATTTATTTCGAAATTCAGCAAAATTCACTTTCACGCGAGACGCTTGAACAAAACTCATAGAAACACGAAGTGAAGCAACTCAAAAAAATTTTTCATATTTTATTCCAATAGAAAAGAGTGCAAAGAGAATGACTAATAACAATCGATTGCGCTTAAGTATCGTTTTAACTAAAAGAAAATTCATTAAAAATTGAAAGCCATATATGGCACTGTATGCGGTAGGTTAAGGGGGTATTGCTGGTTGGAAGGCTGTTTTTGGACCTTTTTTAAAAAAAATCTTATTTGACAACGGAAATAGTTATTTAAGTTCTGTTTTTTTATTGTATTAAGAACATATTGATTTAAATAAAAAATGTTTTTTTCCTTTGTACGAGGGCTGTTCGAAAAAAAAAGGTATGCCACAGGTATATCCACTTCGGATCATCAGAAATTGAAAAAGTAAACGGCATTAGATTCAGTAAAGATGTAATTCTGGTCCCTATCTGAATCATAATTTTGCGATTTTTTTTTTTTACAAAATGGCAGCCATTGAAAAATGAAAAATCGGTTTTGGGACTTTTTTTTTTGTAGTTTAGTTTAAAAAAAAAATAGTAAAAATTTTGTTAAAATTATGATTGAGGTAGGGAGGTAATGGTGTTGATTGCACTTTGTTTCATCAAAATCGGTTCAGAACTACGGGCGCAGCTACGAAAAAAGTGGTACGAGATAAACGCGTTTAAAGTTTGAAGTTATTTGTTTTTGCATCAAAGCATTTTGATGCATTTTGGCGAATGCATTGCTGGACAAAAACGACTATATCTCCTAAAGTATTTTGAATTTAACCCTCTAAGGCTACTTTCCAAAATAATGGAGGAAATTAATTCAAATAATTTTTTCTTTGGTGAATTGTTGCTCCTGAACTCAAATATGTACTCAGAAAGTGCGTAGAAGTTTTCGTTTACCTGTAAGGTGAGAAAAAGTGAATACGTGCCTCGAGGCACTCTTGGGGCTTTGAGTGTAAAAAAGTCGTTTTTATTTGCAGTTGCATTTAATTTTTTTTATATGGTAATCTGAAAAACAGTTTATGTTAGCTGAGGAGCATAAGTGCAGATTGAATTTTAAGCAAATGCACTGTGTTTGCGAAATTTTACAGTGCTTGCAACATCTTCTTCCACTGTCTCCATCCAACTAATGCGGGAAATGGTTTACCCAATCAATCCGCAAGTCCGATATTGGATACTCCGATTTTTGGCCTAGCTTAAGTCGTACTTGTGGAGATCGGTGAGAGAGTGGAGACTGCATTGTCTGAGAGCATGGTGAATGTCTTGTCCGCAATGACTGAGAGGATGGAGACTGGGTTGTCCATCCATGTGAAGTTGGCATGCATGCTGAATCTTCAATGATTGGCAATGGTGATCGAGGTCTTTTCTGGTTTCCAAGGTAGGCTCAGATTCCTGTGCATCTTGCACATCCTCAACATTATTGTCTACAAATGATACAGTATCAGCATCCTGTAATGCATCGGTGAAAGTTTCCACGACATTAAAATCGTCGTCCTCGTCGTCACTTGATATGTTTGACAGCTTCTCATCCGACGGGACTGACTCAAAAAACTCCAGCAACTGCTCATCGGACAACTTGAAACGAACCCGCTTCGCCATTTCTTCTAATATTTTAATTTCTTGTAAGAAAAATCATACCATTAACGAAAATCAGCACATAAATTGCAAGTAGTTGTGCAATAGCTATGGGTTACAAAAGTTCACTTAAGGCCCCAAAAGTGTCTCGAGGCACTTATCACTATTTTACTGCTACAACGCATGTCTATTATATATTTACAAATCTGTAACTTGATTTTAATAGTAAATAAACATAACTTTCACGAAAAAAAATTTTGAGCTGAATATCTTTTATATATTCAATTTTATTAGCAATACAAAACCCAACTTGCAGCACGTCAAATTTCACGCGCGAAATAAAATATGTTCTGTGCAAATGAAAATAAAAAGTACCGTTAAAAGCTTCTGAGAGCTTTCAAAGCTCCTACACGTAATTTGGCGTTTGTTATCAACTAACGTTAATTATTTAAATAATGAAAAAGCTCTTACTTTTTGCGCAAATTTGAATAATGTAATAAGTGTCTACAAGACAGTCTTACGTGTTAGAGGGTTAAAAAAACCCTTTTGAGACGATATTCTCAAATATCCAAGCTATAAAAATATGCAAAAAAAATCTAAAACAAATTTTTGCCAACCAGCAATACCCCCTTAAAAGTGCTTTCAGACGAGCGTGTTTTCACCGACACTTTTTCACCGTCGGTGAATTTTGCCATTTACACAATTCGCATCGGTGCTCACACCAAAATCCCATCGGTTTTTGTTTTTCAGGGAAGCTGGTCACACTCAACACAATTTAAGCTCGCGCACACTTATTTTTTGCCGAATAGCACAAAAAAATACCAAAGAAGTGCGATGTTAACGTATTGATGTTATTGGCACGGGTTCATCGACGCAAAAAACCGATGCAATAGAACGTGTTCTGTTTCCATCGGTGAGCGTCGGTTTTTCACCGACGCTTTAAAATTTTGTGTGCTCACACGACACCGTCAGTTTTTTGACAAAAAGTGTCGGTGAAAAACGGATCGTCTGAAAGCACTTAAAGTAACGGGTATAAAAAGGGTTGCAAACTGGCTCGAAATTATTTTGTAAGGCCATTTCTAAACCCATGTACGCTGCATCTAAATATGGGCAGCTCAGAAAATTTTCGGTCGTTTTACAGCACTGTTTGGTAAACAACTGGCAGCTTTTTTTTAACTTTCGAAAAATCGATTGAATCAGTGTTTCGACTAGTGGAAATCTTTTTGAACAGAAATGGCGACCAACAAGCAGCAAAATAGAAGCCGAATTGAGATCTTTGAACACAAAGAGCGAATTAGACGAATTGAAGAGGTACAACCGAGGCCAATATTTTGGTATTTGACCGACAAAAAACATTTTGATGGGATTATAACTAATATATTATGGGATTTAACCCTCTAGTGCCCAAGACCGCCTCTAGACGGGGTAAAAAAAAATCTTAGTTAAAACTTTAAAAATTAATATAATTATATTAGAATTATAATTAAAAGTATATTGCTTCAAAACTTTATGAATAACTAAATATTCCATCAGCCAGTTTTTCTTTTACCGCTCTACGATGAGATTTACTACGTATTTTCTATGTCTGAAAATTAGTGAATGCTCAAATTTCTTTTTTTGCCTGGGCACTAGAGGGTTAATGTAACTAATAATTTTTAATTTAATAATTTGGGTATTTGTCGCTGCTACTGCTCTTATGCTGTCCATTTAATCAATTTTCTCTTTTTTGTTGCTATCAATGTTATTCATTTGTTTGTTGTGCACAGCTGACGCAACAGTGTGCCCTTAGCAGCATAACACCAACAATCTCTCAAATTTTTAGTAATTTTTGGTATTATGCTGTCACACTGAAGTTTGTAAGGCCGGACATCAAAACATCGAACATTTCGAGCGCACAAAATGTTTTTAGCTAGAGCGTACTGTCCTTCAAGTTTAAAATTTTATTAAACTGTTTAGGGTCACGTCTTAGCTGTCTTTTGCATCGAGCAAGATAGTTTTCGTAGCAAACTGAATTAAAAAGGGCGAAGTTCGATCTGGCTACTTTGTATTTGTACCAGTCGTGACCTAAACCGGACTTCTTAAATTTTTTTTGATTTAATATTCTCTTAAAAAGAATGTCGAGGTTTAAACCAAGGGGGCTTTGATACTTCTTTGCATGCCACTTTCTGCTGCAGCTATCGATGTTGAATGTTTTTCAGTCAACTCCGCTAAGACTTCTGGCTTTAAATATGACCCATGACTAGCTGGGTAAAAACCTATATAAAATTGACTAACGCCTCGTCAAAAACAGTGAAGGACTGAGGATGGACATCATCTTAGGTTGCGATGCGAACTCGCATCATACTCAATGGTGCACGTTCCTTTAATTTCATCTTAAACTTTTACTTCTTAATCTGAAAAACGCTAGTCTGACGCCTGACCTATTGATACTTAATATGTTCTATGCAGCTATAACCATACCAATCCCTGTACAGGGTGTCTCATATTAGAGCACTTCTAGCCGCATCTTACTTTTATACTTACAACACGGTTAAAAGATATAAAGATATAAGATTAATTTTTAAATAATACCTTCAATTCTGGAGGAAACATTGGGGGATCATTTTCACTCAGAAAGTATTCCAAAAACTCCTTTGGATCAAGTGCTTCAAATTTAAGGCGCATCTTTCTCTCCACATTCAATGTATTAGCTATATTGTTAGTAATGTCTCCAGAATTGTATGCTTGTAAAACCTTCGCAAGTGCAGAGTACGTGAAAGCTTCCAAATCGTCCGGCGCATTTTCGGTCATTAGATCAAGCCAAAGCAGAAAACTTGTTCCATAATCGCACTTCGGTATAAGTAATATTTTCTGAAAACTCTTCTTGATTGTACCTTTGGCCGACCAAGGCATGTTACTTGTGCCAAGAAGCACGATCTTGTCAGTCTTTTTGATAGGCTTTAATATTTTTTTGCCTATATATGGAGCAAGGAGAGTCGGCTTTATAGAAATTTGTTCCGGTGGAACTTTTTTGGCAAAGACCCGATGAGCTTCTTCAATATATAATATAGTTGGTTGAAACGCCCGTGCCACTTTCATTATTTTGTGTAAAAACATTTCCATGTCATCTGCATATTGAAAAATTTTTTCTGGGCTAAGATTTATAAAAACAGCATCTGTAGATAATATAATTAATTATGAAATAAATATCTAACATAAAATATATGTATAATACATGCCTAGTTCCGATGCAATTATATTACACAGCAACTTTTTTCCACTGTTCAGCGGTCCAATAAGTAAAATTGACTTTGGTTTTGGTAAATCAAACTCGCTCATTCCCAACATACTCTCTTGAATAACCATTTTGATATCACCCTTAGCAGGACCAACAGTCCTGAAAAAAAATAAGTATATGTATATATTTTTTTAATCTATTAAGAGCTAAGACTAAACATTTGGTAACAAACTTACGTTAAGTTGTCTTCATCCCTTGTATCATCGGCCAAGAAGTTAAAGTCGGCTATAAATTCATCAAAATCTTTGTGTGAAACGAGTTCAATAACACCTTCATCTTTAAGTTCATTATACAAGGAACTAAGAGTTCGGTCTTCTGTTGGATCAAAGGGTTTCTTCTTCCTCTTGGCTTTCTTCTTCTTTGCCCTCTTCACTTTTAAGGCTTTATAAGCACCCTTTTGATCTTTCGCCAAAGCTTCTCTCAATAATTCGTATTCAATCCTATAAAATTTCATTAATATATTTAATAAGGGACTAATACCAAACAAATACCGCTGAGGTCTAGCTTTGGTTCGGTTCCGGTACTATACCCTGAACGAATTATAATGTTTTCAGTGCTATCTATAAAGTTAATTAAAAATTCTTACAAATTTTACAACTAGTTAAATATGTATAGTTTTATATATGTACTATGGCGCTCCGCCCTTCGTTTGCAGAATTGAAAGGATTGTCTTTAGTTGTCCTGATTAAATTTGGCGGGAAAAAGCTAAATTTCTCGAAAGAGTCAAAATTTAGCAAACAGAATTAATTTGTGAGGTTTGTTAGGATATCTATCAGAGTTTTTGATTCTAAAGGTTAATTTGCATCCGATTGTTCCTATGACAGCAATATAATATAGTAAACCGACTTTGACCAAATTTGGTCAGAATGTAAGAGCCAGTCCCAGTTTGGTTGAGACATCTTAACCCATTTTATGCCGCGATACATAAAGTAGTGTGTTTCGCGTTAAAAACCACCGTTAAAAACTTTTCTAGGCTAATTTGAACCTTCTAAAATCGAATATGAGGTTAAAAGTTAAATTTAAATTTACATTTTTTAAAACTTAAATATTTTTTAAAATTAAATTTTAATACAATTTTTTTTTTTAATATGGGATGACTGGGATAAGTGAACCTTTTCTGGATTTTCTTATTTTCCATTTGGAACTGAATACATTGGTTCACATAAAAAAATTGCTCTGAAATTTAAAATTTTGCTGTTCGACTAGTCGAACAGCGCGGCAGAAATTGGGTTAAGAAACATACTACCCCGAATTTGACCCACTTACACTTATTGCACGATAAAATCTATGTTGTGTTAAAATTTCATTTTTCTACGCTCAGCCGTTTGGCCTCAGTCAGTCAGTGAGTCAGTCAGGACAAAAAGTTTTATATACATATATAGATAGTTCGTTCGTAGATCGATAGTATGTTATTTACATTTTACATTTAACAAATACGAGTATCGAGGATATTTTATTTTGTTTGTACCATGACTGTTAATGGCATTCACATAAGGCTTGCGACGCTTTAAGGTATTTTCGCATAGAAAAGCACCTGAAAAAAAGTAAGCGCGAAACATTTTTTTAGGCCCGGGATTGCTTAAAAACTTTAAGGCGCTGTATATACCGTAATATTAATCCTGTCTTGATGCGAGTGAATAGAACAGTGATTTATTTTTAAAACTGTGGTTGAGATTGATTTTTTTCCAAAGAGGGAATTGGCAAAACCTTGAAGCAAACTTGATCAGCGTGGGATTGTGTGTCAAATTTTGGTTGCTCCAGATCTTATATTTCTCTGAGATCTAGGTGTTTGTTCGGACGGACATGGCTATAATGGCCCGGCTGTTGATACCGTACATATACTTAATAGGTTTGGAGACGACTCCTTTTGTTTATGACACACATTATCAAACTTATTGGACATTTTATCCGCTGGGTAGTGTGATCTAAATAATTTCTATCGATAATTTCTATCAATACAGTTACAAATTCAAATTAAACATTAAATAGTACATTTTACCGCATATATTCATCTACTAATTGCCGCAATTCATTATGTATTACAACCAACTGTTCTTCGGTTACCCAATCCTTAATAGGGTCGTGATTCTTATTTAGATATTCATCAATATTTCTCCAATCAATTGCAAACTTCTTCATTGTCTCCTCAATTTTTTCTGGAAACAGATATATAAAGTTAAATAAAAAAACAAAAAAAGCTACATGCACGCAAAAAAAAAAAAAGTTAAATGCCTTAAATTGTAGGGTTAACTCGACCTAAATTACCGATTTTAATGTGTAAAGATTACGAGATAAGGCTGAATCGCCTTTTCTGTTGATACTGATGATGTATCTGAATCATATTCCATATGTAACAAGCTATGAGTGCAGTGTATAAATGTATATGTAACAAGAAATATATACCTATAGGTTTGCTTGAGGCAAGTATATAACCGACATCAACAATTCCTGCATCTTTTAATTTTTTTCTTCGTTTAGCTTCTTTCATTTTTTGTAATTTTATTTTGGCTTTAAGTTTTTTTTTTTCTAATTTTTTCTTATCCTTTAGTTTCTTCTTTTCCTCTTTGCTCATTGGCTTCTTATTAAGACCTTCTTGAAATTGCATGGGAGACATAGTCTCATCAATGACAACCAGAACTGTACCCTTTTTAATTGGATCCGGATAAGGGTGAAAATTTCCAGTTTTCGTATAGCTGTTCGTTAAAAAAAATCGATATAGAATATTGAAGAGTAATTATTTCATCAATTCACTTACAATTCTTCGAACCAGGCACGAATGTGATCGGAAATATCTTCCATCATCCAAGGAGTTCGGACCTGGAGCAACCTTGTTCGTTCATCCATTATTAACTTTGCAAAGTCCTCGTCAAGTTTTTGCTTTAACTTCTCATTGTTATACATTTGAAGAACAGAATTGGAAAACTGATTTGGCCTTTTTAACTGTCGCGTTTTCTTAATACCCAACAATTCCTTTTTAAATTGCTTTTTAATTTTGAAAATCTTTCGTATTCTATAGGCACGCCACCAAGATTGAATAATGCGTGCAGCATTATTACGAACAGCATTAATTTTTTCCAGTTCATGCTCTAAAAAGATTTTATTAATTTGAAATTTGAATATTTATGAATATTCATGAAAAGCAGAAATTACGACCAGAATATTGCTATTGCGTTAAAAGTCATAAGTATTTTTATACATAGAGCAATAAAAGGATTGCATTTTTAAAATATATCAGCAAGTGCTGGCGCCAATTTGCAAAAAAAAATCAGCTATAAGTGTGGTTCCCTTAAGAATAAGATGGTATCTCTGACACTGTAAAATAAACATACACGGATTAGTTTCGGTTTAAGTTTATTCAACAATGTCATTGAAGACTTATGAATTTCACCATCACTCGCAAACTCAAATTGATGCTGAACAGACGCAGCTTAATTTTTCTTTTTAATTTTGAATGAATTCCCAGAATCATCTTATTATATAACAGATTAAGGTTACAATTGAGAAAGTCAAGTAAAAAACTACAAATTTAAAAGTTACGAACTTGAAATGTGTGTGCAGTTTTTGGCATCGCTTTAGTTACTAGTAAATGAATATCTTACACCAAATAGAGAAGCTGCGAAATTACGAATCCTGGAGCATACAGATGCAAAGCGTATTGGTGCATGCTTCGTTAAGGAACTTGGAATCGAGCGTTTTTAAGCAGGAGGATGAGCACAAAGTTATGATTGGATTGATTAAAATAGTAAAATATGTCAAATGGCTCCAACAACAACATTTGCTCCAATCGTGTTAATTTTGGACCTCCCACTAACATCTGTTTATCTCAAGGACCAGATGAGTTTCAAAAAGTCTTAGTATGCTATACCTTTTGGTCGGTAACTCGACCTGATTGGACAGTCATAGAAAATTTACCATTTTCTTCCTGTATATATTGCTAGTCGCCTTTCGCAACCTTCGTGGTGCTTTCGTCACTAGCGCGGACTCATTGCTTTTAATTTAAAATCTTGTGTTCTTTTGATTGCAATATGACTTATCGATTGCAAAGCATCGTAATTCAGAGAATTTCAGCGTACTATTTTGAAGATGAATTTTCAGTCATCATAATCACAAAATTTGAAATCATGATTGCTCATCACTGCCGTTCACCAGAACAATCATACAAATTTCATCGATTTTCTGTTGTCGATTTGTTCTGGTGAACGTGGCCATTGATTTTTTTCGATAGCTTAACGATTTTTTGATTTTAAAATTCTAAGACAACTTGATGATAATTTCTTAATATGGTTTAAATATTTAGTTACATATATAGTTGCAACAATTAGTCGCCGTAAAAATTATATAATATAAAAAAAAACCATAGAGAAACAACATTTTAAAGGAAGAAATATTTTCGGCTATTTTGATGACTTGTTTTGTGTTTTTGAGATATCTAAACCAATCTCGCAGATTACAAATTTGTTGTTGTATTATGTATTCATACCACAATTGGTTAAATTCTGATTACTACATTATATAGCTGCCGTAGAGGGGATCGGCTGAGCACCAGCCTTTAGAATGAAAAATTTAGTTATTTTCTGAAATTCATCAATCAAGTTTAAATATTCCTAACAAATTTGAAAAGCTTTCTTACACCCCGCAAAAAAGTATACGAGTCGATTAACTTTGTCGCAAAAAAAGTGATTAACAGGCAGAAGGAGGTTTGACAGACCCATCATCATCATCAACAGCCAAATCTACCATATATAGCCAAGTTGATATATAATAGCCAGAAAAACTATGAGAACACATTTTTCTTTACTTTAACAATTATTGTTAGTCAAGTCATCATAGTAAAGAAAATATATTTTGAAAGGTCGTTTAAATTCCGTTTTAATGATGCAAAAATTTCCTTAACCCATTAAGTACCCATTAAAAATTAAGAATTTTTTGTGAAAGTCTACTTTTCCAACTTTTTTCCTCGCCTTTTTTTTTTTGAAAAGTAGGAAAAGGGGTTAAAAGTCCTTTTTAAGATTTTCAAAACATTAAAAAAAAAAACCAGCAAAAATATTTTGAAACATTTTTTTGCAGTAACTCTTAGAATTCTTTCAAAAAATTTTTTGCATAAAAATATTTTTTGAAAAAATCGATTAGAAAAGTTGAAAAAGTAGACGTTCACAAAAATTAGAATTTTAATGGGTACTTAATGGGTTAAGGACAGTTTTGCATCGATTCAAACGGAATTTAAATGGCCTTTCCGAATATATTTTGGTAACAGTCTAGTAACAGTATCCACTCTCAAAAAAAAAAAAAAACACAAAAAAACAAATTTTTTGGGGGTCTCCACTAGTTTTTTTTTATTAAATTTTGAAATTTTAATACAAAAATTAACATACTATATTAGTGACAACATGCACAAAACAACGATGCAAAAGCTCGGTTTGCATTAAAAATTTCCAAATTTCAAAATTCAATAAAAAAAAGTCTAGTGGAGACCCCCTACAATTTCACCTAAATTCATCATAAATCGCCCTCTTTCTGTGTTTTTTTTTTTTTATAGAGTGGATACCGCTACTAGACCATTACCAATATTTTTTTACTATGATTACTTGACTTACAATAGCTGTTAAAGTAAAAAAAGTGTGTACGCATAGTTTTTCTGGCGAGTGTAGATATATCCGTCTGTTCTGCTGTCCGGTCGTCTGTATGAACACCAATTAGATCTCAGGAACTAAAAGAGCTGGAGACACAGAGCAGATCCAGTATTTTTGAATTTGACCACGCTCTCTTTAAGGTAACGATTTATATTATTTTATTTCATCCTGTGTTTGTTTTTTCATAGTTAGTACGGAATTTCCGGGGAATGTCGAGCGAAGCGAGCAGATATTTTTTTGCCATTGCACTATGGTCCCAAAGCATTTATTTTTTACGTAAATTCAAAAAATCATAATCGTGATTTATGCAAGAAACACAATAGCAAATATTGCAATGAACTTATAAATGAAATTCTTTTTTTTAATCATCCCTGTAACTTTTATTCGGCCCTGAAAATTGACTGAACATATTGTTCAGTTTTATTTCCTCTATAAAATAAATAGAAAAAGGCCCATTAATAAAAATAACTATGGAAAACAAAGATCCAGGTTTGTTATACATGTTTGTATATGTGTTTTGTTTGTAGAAGTAAAAATGGTATAAAAAAAAATTTAAAAAATACGTTTACAATTTACTTAAAATTTTCAGGGACCGTAATCATTATAAGTTATATAATAAAAATTACATTATAATGATTATATTTTAATTTTTAATTTTTTTTCTTAATGATTATCATTATTTTTGAGTAATTTCATAAAACTCAAAAATAATCATTATGAATGAGTTTTATTTTTTTCGCTTAAAATAAAACTCAAAAGTAATTTACGGCTTCTGTGTTAAGATTTTTACAAATATTACTTTATATCCCTATAAAGGGACACCATAGCACTATGGGTAATTTCACGAGTTTGTGAGGCCAAAACCCATTTTCTGAAAGTCGCCAATTTGAAATATTTTTGAGTGCAACTTATTAACAATAGAAGGTTCTTCAATGTTGCATACCAGAAATCTCAATAGATGGCGCCACTTCGAAGAAATCAGCTGTTAAAAACAGGGTTGCATTTGCACAGCACTCGCTTTAAAAATTTTAAAGTTTTGTTCGAGATTTGAATGTGCCAATAAGTAAACAATAAGGCAACATTATTAATATATTTGAATTGAATTCGAATCAGTGTGGTTTGTATTATGTGTTTGTGAGTGGTAAATTTAGAAATTGATCGTGGTGTCCCCATATTAATGTTAAAATGTAAGTAGTCTAGCAAATGAAAATTTTTCATTGAGTCTCATTTTTAAAAAGGTATTTAAAGTGAGTCCAGTGGAGTCCATCCTTGAAACATATTGTGTGTTGTAGAGTATTTAATTCTTGTTTTAATAATTGTAGTTTAAAAACCCACATTTACCCACTATCGGTGATATTTATTTTTTTAGCAACTAACCTCACAATTTCGAATGCCAATTTGTTCGCTTGCCGTATGGGGAATTTCACCTGTTTTAGATGTATTAAATAATAACTAGTAAACTACTCAAGATATTTTGATGCGGTTTTTTTTATAGTGTTATACAGACTACTAGAAGTGTATCGGAAAAGTGGGCGTGGCACAACCCCCGCCCACAATTTTTTTTTTAAATTTTATGCTCACAGCCATTTAAGAGGGCTTACAACTTTCTAAATCTAACAAGTGTAAAGTGTTGATTTAAATGTAAATATTCATAATGTTAAATATTAAGTATCGATAATAATATAAGCAACAGTTTCGATGTATCGGTATCTAAACATAGATATCGATACGAGAAACTCACATCTCGATCTCTTAAGTTGAAATTGTAAAACCGAAGAGACGTGCGCTGTATAATAATTAAACAAAATAAAGTAACCACCGTTGAGAACTTTATAATTCAGGTGTGGGGTACACGCAAATGAAGTCTGTTGAACATTGGCCATGAAATACACTGAAATTCTGCGAAAATCAAAAGAAGAGTTAGCTTTCATACTGAGTGGCTACGGCGTCAATTTCAGTGAGGACGCCACAATTTATCAACTGCGGGCAGCTCTGAAAGCCATGTCAGATTCAAGCCATCAGGAAACCAGCGCGAGCGAGTTGATTCAAGAGCTGCTAGGAGCGGATGAAAAAACGACAGTCAGCGAAGCATTTGCGAACATGCAAAATCTAGGAAACTTGGCGCCAACAGCAGACGAGGCAAACGCGTGTGAGAGAGAAAGAGACAACCATACACAATCGAATGCGGCGGCCAAAGCTATTTCATCACAAGAAAATGCGTTGCGATTCTCGGAAGAAGAAGAGATGAGACGATTGCAAAAAACGATGCAATTATTGACGTTGCGCAAACAAGTAGCGGAATTACAAATAGCTACGGCTCATTGCGAGAAGGAAGCAACTGAGTTGCGGAATGGACCAAAGGAGCGATTTGAAGTCACCAAAATCGATGCATTAGTACGCTCATTTTCCGGCGATGACAGCTACTCCATCGTACAGTGGGTACGAGACTTTGAAGACATTATGACCCTTTATGATGTATCAGAGGCTAAGCGCTGGATATTGGCAAAACAACTGCTAACTGGATCGGCGAAGACGTACATTGCTCATGTTGCTCCGTTGACTTGGAAAGACTTGCGATGTGAATTACTCCAAGTTTTTGAGAAAAAGGTTACGACGTGGGATGTTTGCAAGCAGTTGGAAGCTCGCAAAATTGCCAAAGGAGAGAGCGCTCTGCAATACTTTGTTGTCATGTCTGGCATAGCAGCACAAGCAGAGTTAGCTACCACAGATGTCGTCAAGTTCATAGTGGAAGGATTGCAAGACCGGACAGGATTGGCAGCATCCATGTTATATTGCACATCGCTGAGTGAGCTACGTGACCAAATGATGACCTACGAGAAAACCCGTAAGGTAACAGCACCGGTGTTTAGTCGCAACAACGAGATCACCAAGGGAAGACCAAGCGCAAATAGTGTGACCAGCCAGAACCAGAACGTGAACGAGACCAGATGCTATAATTGTCGTCGCTTTGGACATGTCATGAAGGAATGCACTCAACCAAAGCGTCCAGATGGAGCGTGTTTCGGATGTTGGAGTACAGATCACCAGTACGCACAGTGTCCCAAGCGTAGAGTCACAACAACAATAGCAGCAGTACAGGATGTTGAGAGTATGGGTGAGACAAATGAAGACGAGTTGGCAGCCGTGCAGTCGATAAAATTATGAGCATTGTTTGGTGAAAAAAGAAGCACAAGTATTTATAGTTTGTTTGATACAGGTAGTCCCGTAAGTTTTGTTCATAAGTCACTTATCCCTAAAAGTATAATTTTGAAATCTAATGTAAGTAAGTACCACGGATTAGGAGGACAACCTATTCCTACGTGGGGAACAATGAAGTTCCAAATTGAATTTGTCAAGAAGACATATGTAATTTCGTTAAACATTGTAGATGATAAGATAATACCTCTGCCTGTTCTATTAGGAAGAGATGCTTTGAAAATCATTGAAGTCAAATTAGTCCATAAGAAGAACATTAATGCTCAGTATCGTTCATCCTTATATCAAATAAATCATAATACTCTTAATTCAACTTGTGCAGCTTTATTCACCAGTAATCAGTTTAATAACAATAATCAAATATCAAGTAGTATTTTAAGTAACCATACGATAACAACTGCTATTAGCAACGAAGTAGAAATTAATAGAAATAAGAACGAGACATGTGAAATGTCACAAAATCCTGACGATAGTGAAGACTCAAAGGAAGATAATAATTTCAATAATTTTTGTGCAAGCGTAGAGATTGAAGAAAAATCATCCGTTAATGTCAGTAGAGAATTTGGTAATGATGCTGCAGATAAATGTGAGAAATTAATTAAATCTCATTATTTACATAAGAAATGTGATTTTACAGCACCCCCGAAATATAATATGAGCATTAGAGTAACAGACACTACACCATTTTATTGTCATCCACGTCGGTTATCGTATTATGAAAGAGATAGGGTATCAGAAATCGTAGAGGACCTTTTAGAAAAGAAAGTTATTCGACATAGTGAATCCCCTTATGCTTCGCCGTTAGTGTTAGTGAAAAAGAAATCCGGAGAAATTCGAATGTGCGTAGATTATCGGGGGCTGAACAAAAGAATAATTAAAGACAATTTTCCGTTACCTCTTATTGAGGATTGCCTTGAGTACTTAGAGAATAAACTTTGTTTTTCAATCTTAGATTTCAAAAGTGGATATCACCAAATAGGAGTAGATGAAAAATCAATACCATTTACGTCATTTGTTACTCCTCATGGACAATACGAATATCTTAGAATGCCTTTTGGTCTCAAAAACGGATCCGCCGTATTTCAGAGATTTGTTTCTGATTTATTAAGAGACTTTATTAGAAATAAAAACATCGTAGTGTATATGGACGACATTTTAGTGGCAACAAAAACGGTAGAGGAACATCTAGAGATTTTAGAGAAATTGTTAGACCGTATTAGTGAGCATAACCTTGAGATTAATATGAAGAAATGTGCATTCTTACAACAAGACATTGAATTCTTAGGCTACAAGGTCACTCGAAAGGGTATAGTACCAAGTGACTCCCATATAGAATCGATAAGAAATTATCCAATTCCTCAAAATGTTAAGTCGTTACATTCGTGCCTTGGGTTTTTCTCGTATTTTCGACGTTTCATGATGTCATTTGCTAAAACAGCAAAACCGTTAGTTGAGTTGCTTAAAGCAGGAGGCCCTTTTCCTTTGAATAAAGACCAATTGGAAGCATTCCAAAAATTAAAAACGGCTTTGGCAAATCCTCCAGTGCTAGCTATTTTTAATCCAGAGCGAGAGACTGAGCTACATACTGATGCCAGCTCACATGGATATGGAGCTGTTCTGTTGCAAAGACAAGATGACGGGAAGATGCACCCTATTTCATTCTATTCAGGCAAGACGACAGAGGTAGAATCTCGTTATCATAGTTTCGAGTTGGAGACCTTAGCGATCATCTATGCATTGCGTCGCTTTAGAGTATACTTAGAGCATAGGCCATTTAAAATAGTAACCGATTGCAACTCGCTGGTACAGACGTTAAGTAAGAAAACCAGCAGTCCAAAAATTGCACGTTGGTCCTTAGAGTTAGAGAATTATGACTACTCCATAATACATAGGCCGGGCGTTAATATGGCACATGTAGATGCACTCAGCAGGCAGTCTCAAGTTGAAGAAATTGTAAGCAACACCGTTGGGAATATTGTGAGTCAGCGTAGGGAACAGAATAGTGTGTACTGTAGAGATGAAAAGGATGATGACAGTGAAGATGAAGAGGCCTATAGAGATGAAGATGATGATGACAGTAGAGACGAAGATGAAAATGACCATAGAGAGGAGGACGAAAATGTCCATAGAGACAGAGATGAAACTCATAGTGTAGAGCATAGAGGCGATTTCAAAAAAGTGGTGGGGGGATCTAACTGTAGCATGCGAACAACTGGAACGCAAACGTTCGAATATATAGAGAAACCGTTATGTAAATTAATTGAAACCATTGGAGTAGTAGGTGTGACACCAGATGACGTTGACCTGATATTGCAAACTGAACAAATGCGAGATAAAGAAATAGTTAAAATTAGACAAATGATAGAGGACGGAATAGAGACAGACTTTGAAATGATAGATGCAGTCATATATAAAAGGAGTAGCGACAATAAATTAGGCATGTATGTACCGGAAGGCATGGAAGAACAAGTAATTAGAATGTCACACGAGAAATTAGGACATTTAGCAGTGGAGAAATGTGTAAATGACTTAACGAAAACATATTGGTTTCCATTAATGCGCAGCAAAGTGGCACAGTATATTCGAAATTGTCTACCATGTATTTTGCATTCTATGCCAAAAACAATTCATAATCGAACTCTACACAGTATTCCGAAGTCACCTGTTCCTTTTCATACAATTCATATAGATCACCTAGGACCGTTGCCAAGTATTTTGTCAAAAAGAAAACACCTTTTAGTTATTGTAGATGCGTTCACAAAATTTGTAAAACTATTTCCAGTAAACAGCACCAGTACTAGGGAAGCTAAAGATGTCCTGAGTAAATACTTTGAGTTTTATAGTCGACCTACCAGAGTTATATCCGATAGAGGCACGTGTTTTACATCACTAGAGTTTAGTCAGTTTTTACAAGAACGAGGCATAGAGCATATCAAAGTGGCCACGGGGGCACCTCAGGCTAATGGTCAAGTTGAACGAGTCAACCGAGTCCTTACTCCCATGTTAGGTAAATTATCCGAGCCAATTCAGCAAGCAGACTGGTATAAGTTGATGAACAAAGTTGAACACGCCATAAACAATGCCGTCCATAGTAGTACTCAGGAAACACCGAGTATGTTGTTGTTTGGAGTAAATCAGAAGGGCCCTATAGTAGATGAATTAACAGAATACCTAGAGGACAGATTGAACGTTGAGAATAGAGACCTAGAAGCAATGAGGGAAAAAGCTAGCGAAAGCATCTTATGTTCACAATTAAGAAACGAGAGGCTATACGCCAAAAAGCATAAAGCTCCGTTAACGTATCAAGTAGGAGATTATGTTGCTGTTCGAAAAATGGACACAACACCGGGAGTCAATAAAAAATTCGCTCCGAAGTATCGTGGACCGTATAAGATAAGTAGAGTCTTTGAGAATGACCGTTATGAGGTGACTGACATTGAAGATTGTCAATTAACGCAAATGCCATATCGGGGAGTGCTCGAGCCAGCAAGGCTTAAGCCTTGGATTCAATGTATCTCGACCACCATAGGTCTTTGTTGTTAAGTTACTTGTATGTATATTTTAAGCTCAAAACATTGTAACACCATATAATTGTACCATAAGATAACATAACGAGATCGTGGGCGATCTGTAGTCAGGTTAGCCGAATGTAAAGTGTTGATTTAAATGTAAATATTCATAATGTTAAATATTAAGTATCGATAATAATATAAGCAACAGTTTCGATGTATCGGTATCTAAACATAGATATCGATACGAGAAACTCACATCTCGATCTCTTAAGTTGAAATTGTAAAACCGAAGAGACGTGCGCTGTATAATAATTAAATAAAATAAAGTAACCACCGTTGAGAACTTTATACAGGTAAGGTTTCTTTTCAATTCTAATAATTTATAAGGTCAAAACTTATTATTTGCAATAGAAATCTTAAGCTTAATTGTTACCGATAAAAATAAAAGAAAATAAAAAAATTAAGGAGTCGGGGTGGTGACACGCCCACTTTTCCAGAATACTTCTTAGAGAATACATAGCACTAGAAAATAAGCCGCATCAAAATATCTTGAGTTATTTACGAGTTATTAATTATGGCCTCACAAACTCGTGAAATTACCCATAGTGCATAGCTACCTCCCAGCATAATCTTTTTTTTTATCGGAGTACGGTAACCCATTCAAACTTGCATCAAAACATCGAAAAATGTATAATCAGTTTTAAAACACTGAACGACGATTTCGCGATTCGTCTCTATTTTAAAAAATTCGTCAAAATTAAAGCTATTTTTTCGCCAAAAAATGTTTTTTCCTAAACCTGTATTTTTTATTAACAGAAAATATACAACTTATTTTATTAAACCTGTATTAAAATTGTATTAAAATATGTTTTACATTTTCTGCTTATAAAAATACAGGTTCAAGGACGATAAAAATTTCCTTTAGGCCAAAATTATATTAAATTCTTATTAAGTTTTTAGGATATAGCTTGACATAATCGAATCGCAAAATCGACGTTCCAAGGATGAAAATTATGTTTAAAGGACACTTCGTCCTTTGGTTCTATGGAATTATAAAAGTCCTGGTCCTAACAAGAGTATTGACACCAAGTTTGTCAGGATCAGACCATAAAAACCCAAGATATGAATTTTCAATACAATGAATTTTTCAACTCAAAAGCGCGGAAGAGGAATTCATTTTAGAGCTATAGTTTCTTGGTGAAAACATCTTAGAATTGACCATAGATTACGAAAATGGGTTACCATTTTTGTATTTTTTCGGACCCATACAAATCGATTCACTCTACTATACATTTTTCGATTTTTTTTCATGTTTTATGCAAGTTTGAATGGGTTACCGTACTCCGATAAAAAAAAAGATTATGCTGGGAGGTAGCTATGGTGTTCCTTTATTAGGATATAAAATAATATTTGTAAAAATCTTAACACAGAAGCCGTAAATTACTTTTGAGTTTTATTTTAAGCGAAAAAAATAAAACTCATTCATAATGATTATTTTTGATTTTTATAAAATTACTCAAAAATAATGATTACCATTAAGTAAAAAAGTAAAAATCATAAAAATAAAAATCATGGTGGAAACACAGAGATTGTAAAATAATAAACATTTTGGTGCAAACCATTATTTTCTAGGTCTTTTATAAGTGTTTGATTTTTTTATTTAAAAAAAAAAAAAAAATCATTATTTGCAGTCCCTGAAAATTTTATATTAGAATTGTGCTGATTATTTACATATTTAACATAAGTCAAATGTTATAGTTTGAAGCCTAACAAAAAAAAATTTGATTGAAAAAGCTATGAAATCCAAAATTTTGCATATTAAAATATAAGAAAAAGGGCGGTGCCACGCCTATTTTCCCCAGTCAAAAATTCAATTGGAATTATTTAGTTGAATGCAAAAAACCAGACTAAAAAATATTGTGTAATTCTGGAGTTATTAATTTATGTAAAAAATAAGGGCTTTGGGACCATAGTGAATTGGGACGATTGGTCGAAAATCAGAAATCACTTTACATTGGACGATTTACCCAGATAATAACTTAGCCGTCTCTCCAGGGATATTAATAATTAATCATTCGACATTTAAAAATACAAATTTTATCATTCGTTAAATTTTTCCCCTTATCACACCAACCAGAAGCCATACCTTTTGATCAGTATATAAATCGATCTGATCAGACAGTTATAGCAAATTTGCTCTTTTTCCTTTATACATTGCTGGTCCCCTCTCGCGCTATTCGTCAAGCTTTTGTCCCTTGCTTGAACTGCCGTCAACAAAGATATCTTAAAAACCAACAAAGTTTTTGGTGCCTTAAAATTCCCTCGTAGCGTGAACTTTGACTCCGGACTTGACCCATTGTTGTATGAAAACGTCAGCTTTCCAGGCCTAACCGTTTGACCAACACAATGATCAGTCAGTCAGGACAAAAAGTTTTATATTAATACTAGGGAGCTCCGCCGCCTACTCGATTCGCTCGCAGAATTTAAAGGTGAAATGGAGGAACACATCATATATTTTTCTCTAATAAACTAGTACTGTAACAATCACTGAAACGTAATACACTATAATCTCGATTATACGACATTTCTTAGTTCAGACGACCCAAAATTTTTTTCTTTAAAATATTCGTAATCTGAATACTAGACTATTTTTCGTTATTTCTAACCCTTATTATTATATTATATTATATTATATTTGATGCAATATAAAAGGCAGTCCTTATTTTATTTGCCAGCTCGATTTATTTAACTTGTTTTTATTCGAAATTGACTATACATAAATATTTGAATAAATGCGAAATGCTCTATGTGATTAACGTTATTTATCGCAGCTATTTAACAGCAGCTTTAGCTTCTATTAAAAAAATTGTATGCCGCAGTCCTGCGTTTAGTTCTTTTTTGATTTTGTTTTTGTGCAAGATTAAAAAAAGCAAAAAAAAAAAAAAAACAAGATACAAAACAATCAAAAGTATGCTGCGACATGTAGCCAAATTTTATTTACAGGAAAAATTTTAACTTTAAAAGTAATCAAAAATTACCTTGCGCCGACCGGGACTCGAATCCTCGATCCCCATAGTGTGAGCCTACCACGCATTAAAGTACATTATTAAAATATAAAGAGTTCATAAATAATTATATTAAAGCGAATTGCTCTATCCGATAAGATTAAAATCATTGTTTATCGCAGACCAGCTGTATCTCTTTTAAACAAATTGTATTTTAAAAGTAATTTAAATTCTCTTGGACCGACCGATTCAGCTCGATCCTGTTAACGAGGATCAACTCTTTTACAGACCGCAACAGGCTGCTTAGCGAATATCAGTCGGGTTTTCGCAAAAGGTCGACAGCATCTTCGTCCTCACTTCGGTTGCAAGATTTTTCGTGGAAGAAAGAAGAAACTCTATTTTTTTTTTATCGATTTTAAAGCCGCTTTTGATACCATCATTCGCAAAAGCCTATTACAAAAGCTATGCAACTCTGGAGTACCAACTAAAGTGCTTAGAATAATACAAATAATAATACAATAATAAAACAGCGGTGTGGGACGGCAACAATATGTCAGTGATTTCCAACAAATCGTGGTGTAAATAAGGATGCCTCCTTAGCCCGCTGCTTTTTGCACTATTTGTCAACGATATAGTAGCAGGAGTACACATGGGACAACTGCACTTGAAGGTTTTAATGTAGGCGGATGATATGGTGATGATCCGACAGCCCGCAAATTATGCAGTTGATGATGGACGCTACATATGTATTTTGTGGAAAATGGAGTCTTCAAATTAACTCTACGAAATCAAAGGTCATGGTTGTTTGAGCAGACAGTGGTAGGCTAGCACGTGCGGAAAAGTGGATGTCTCACAGACCAAGTCACAGGATTTGGAATTGTGGACCCTCGGATTTCATACCATGAATCTTTAGAAACATTTACCAGTATCTTCCAAGCTGAAGTATGTGCAAACGCTGTTCTGCTAGGGTCAAGTAAACACCCTAAATGTCTTTCACGGTGGTGGTGTATCTTAATGCAAACTTTAACTCGAATTTGACTCACTTACATCTATATTTTGTAAAAATTTCAGATATCTAGGCCTTACCGTTTTTCATACTGAAGGTTTATTTGCATCCAATTGTTCCTATGGCAGCTTTATGAATTAGTAATCTGAATTCGATCAAATTCAGTCAAACAAAAAAAGTGTTCGTACTAAAACTTGAATTTTGACTATTCGTTCCTATGGCAGCTATATGATAACGTGGTCTGATCCAAAATTTAAAGCAACCTCTACATACCAAGTTTCAAGTTTCTTGCTCTATGAGATCGAAGCGTTCAGACAGACGGACGGACGAGCGAATGGACAGACAGACGGATACGGCTAATTCAACTCGGCTGTTGATCAAGAATATACGAGGGGTCTAACAAAAGTTCGGTAAGTTAGCGACTTTTAAGTCGTTTTTCAAAATTCCAAAAGTGTCAAAACTTTCGCAATACTTTTACGAGGTTATATTGAAAATTACAAACAAATCGGACGAAATGGACACTAAAAAACGCAAATTAGCTGAAGGTGCCTCAGATGAAATTCCACTACCAACGCAA
This sequence comes from Drosophila suboccidentalis, assembly GCA_037043435.1. NCBI lineage: Eukaryota > Metazoa > Arthropoda > Insecta > Diptera > Drosophilidae > Drosophila > Drosophila suboccidentalis. Next base: position 32,084 of record JBAMBK010001354.1, read on the forward strand.
ACAGAAATTCATTATAGCCTTTTATTCGGTTTTCGATGCAAACTGAGCCCGGAAAAAATATTTGGTGAATGTCAAAATGCCTATGAAACGATTGCACCATCTCTGAAGACTATCTCAAAATGTTTCCAAAGATTCCAGACAGGACATTTTTCTGTAGAGGACGAGTTCCGAGAAGGTCGACCAAAATCTTCGATGGCCGAAAGAAATGTGGCCCTAGCGAGAGCAAAACTGGCCGAAAACCCTCGATCTAACCGGAAAATGATTGCTAGTGAACTGGACTTGAATGCCATAGCCGTTTCTCAAATATTGCATCAAGATCTGATGTATACGAAGAAGTCTGCGCGATGGGTTCCACGCATTTTAAATGAGGCCCAAAAAGAAGGTTGAATGCATTTTGCCCAATATCTTTTGAACAAATTTGAAAATGGCAAGTTTAGCAACTTTAATAAAGTCGTTACTGGTGCCAAAACTTGATTTAATAAATACGACCCGGAAACCAAACAGTAATCCATGGTATGGAGGGTCAGAAAAGCCAACTCACCCATTAAAAAGCTTTAAAAGCAAGATTTTGAAGAATGTTTTGAGAAGTAAATTTATAGGCTTAAGAAATGCATTGAAATCAATGGCAAATATGTGGAGAAGATAAAAAAGGACGAAGATTAAGAATAAATACAAAAAAAAATATTTCCAATTTTTTTTCGGGTCGACTAACCGAACTTTTGTTAGTCCCCACGTACATATGTACTTTACGGGGTCTGCCACGCCTCCTTCTCCCTGATACGTACATTTGTTTTGTGACCAATTTAATAGACCACTAAACTTTTATTAAGTTCGGGGAAAGGGTTTTAAAATTAATAACCTGAAATAGTAACTCTCATTATTTCAAATCATACGTTTATGGGCATTTCCACAGAAAGGTCCACCGCGGCCAAAAACGTAAAATTGATTAAAAACTCAAATCTTGTGAAATTTTCTTCCAGAAATGTATTTAAGTTATATATTTAAGCAATATACGCTAAAAGAAATTTAATATGATGAACATATAGATTCTATATTGGAATAAATTCACTTTTTCTATATTTTAGCCCATTTTCTTAAAAATTTACTTCCAAAATGGACCGTTTGTATTTTAACGATTACACTAAGTAGGACAGTAAGATTGTAACATGAATCATTTTAATTCAAAGAAATATGTATATGGAAAGTTTTATTTAAATAAGTTTTTCGGGATGTTTTCGATATATAATTTAATAAAAGAGAGACAGAAACAACATACCATCACTATGGTAAAAAATGTCCCGTGAGCGATGTCCCGTGCGAATTTACGTAAAATTAAAATAAAAAAAAATGCAAGTCATCTTTGAAAAAATTCATAACCATTTTTAAGAGGCATAAATGCACAAGAGTTTAAAATTAGTTGCATTAAAATATTGCCTCTGGATTCGCTGAAATTGGCGTTTCGTGTCCCGTGCGAATCACTTAAATTTTGCTATTATCTTAAAAATTAAAAATTACCCAAATTCAATCTTTGCACCACTGAAAGAGCTAATAAAATGCTATATGTTAAGCCTTTCATCAGAAAAACAAACCGTTTCCTTTTTACAGTTTTTTTACTTTGAATGCGTACGAATGTTCCGTGCGCGAGTTTGGAAATTCCCATATGTATATGTACAAAAATATTTGAATATATTAATTTTGGGTTACAATTTTGTTGATATGGCAATTCTTTGTCCAATGTTAAGTGGCAACGCTGTAAGATCTTAGCTGTTAAGAACATACTTATGTAAAATAAACCAGTCTCTCTAAAACAACCAAACGTTGCGGTTCTTCTTTACGCCACTTGCCAACAGGTTATGGGCCCAGGGCATGTATACTAAGAAATAGTGTATAGAGTAGAGAAGAAGAATTGAGACAGTGATTTTTTCTGTACATAACGGACATTGCAAGAAAAGTGAACAATATGACTTCAATTTACAATATTGAAAAGTTGGATGACACCAATTACGACTCCTGGTGCATGTTGGCCCGAAGTGTGTTGGTACATCAGAATTTGTGGAACATGGTTACTACCGAGCTAATAAAGCCGGAAGATGAAACCAGTGAGGCAAGATGAAAAGGCCATGGCAGTGCTGATTCTGTCTATAAGTGCGTCGCAAATAAACTGCATCAAGAGATGCGAGTCATCGAATGCGATATGGATCGAGCTGGAAAAGCTACATCGTCCAACTGGCCCTGTACGCAAAGTGACCTTGTTCAAGCAGTTATTGAATAAGAAAATGACAGAAGGAGAAAATGTGCAAACGCACATAAATGAGTTTTCAAATGTAGTTGAAAGTCTGTCTGCGATTGGCATTACACTGCAGGAAGAGTTGATCGTCATCATGTTGCTCGCAAGTTTGCCAATGTCATTCGAGAATTTTGTTGTTGCTTTCGAAACTCGTGATGAGTTGCCAAGTCTTAGTGTCCTAAAATACAAGTTAGCAGAAGAGAATGAACGACGAAAGGGAAGCGAACAGAAGGAGAACACGCAAGCATTTTCGGCGCGACACATGGGACAAGGAGGCAGAGGGCGAGGCAATAAAGCAACGACAGACAAACGCCGCGATTTCAAATGCTATAGATGTGGCCAGCCAGGGCATTTCGCTGCGAAATGCACAACGAAAGAGGAGAACGAAAACGATGGCAAAGCAGGACGCGGGAAGAATGGAGCGAAAAGCGAAAATGCAAACAGTAAGAATAAAGAAACGCAGCGATCGTTTGCTGGAGTCGCTATAAATCATCGTATGAGCAGCGATGTTTGGGTTATCGATAGTGGAGCAACATCGCACATGTGCGCACATCGTGAGTCATTCGATACATTTGAGCAACATAATGAAAATATCGAATTGGCTGGTAATAACTTCACTACGGCATGTGGCCGAGCTTTGTGTGGCTTTGAAATAACATTGAAGGATGTGTTATTTGTGCCTGGCTTGCAATGCAATTTTATCTCCGTTGGAAAAGCAGTTGCTAATGGATGCTCTGTTGGATTTTATCCGGAAGTTGCTAAGGTGCACGACAAAAAGAATATTATGATATTAAAGGCCAAGAAGGTCAGCGGATTGTTTCTGTGTGAGACAAAAAACAAAGAAAAGTTGTGTATAACCAAAGCTTCTGATGATATCATGAAATGGCACGAGCGATATGGTCACCTGAATGTGCAGAGTTTGCGTGAGCTGAAAAGCAAGGATATGGTACGTGGTTTAACATCAAGTTTTACATCAGAAAAACTGGATTGCATAAGTTGCATGAAAAACAAATGCCACGTGATGCCATTTGAGAAGTCGCAAACAAGATCTGATGATCTGTTGGAGCTGATACACAGTGACGTATGTGGACCAATAAACAAAGTGTCGAATGGTGGTGCCTGATATTTCCTAACGATGATTGATAACAAGAGCCGATATATCCATGTTTATTTTATGAAGCATAAGTCGGAGGTAACCAAGATATTTAAAGAGCATTTGACAACGGTAGAGCGTCAAAAAGGTTTGAAAGTAAAGGTCATAAGGAGCGATAATGGCACTGAATATGTCAACAAAGAGTTTGACGAATACCTGAAGTCTGCTGGTATTAAAAGACAGCTCACGGTGCCATACACTCCGCAGCAGAACGGAGTTGCTGAACGCTGCAATCGAACATGCTGAACAGTGTTGCTTTAAATGAGAGTTTCTGGGCGGAGGCAGTCGCTTGTGCTGCATACCTGAGAAACAGATCACCCACGAAGGCATTAGATGGTAAAACACCATTTGAGATGTTCACTGGACATAAGCCAGTTGTAATGCACTTGAGAGTGTTTGGATGCATAGCTGTTGCACTGGAGAAGGGTCCAAAGAAGAAATTCCAGGAGAAAGGAAAAGAGTATACGATGGTCGGATACTCAGAGTCTTCAAAAGCATATCGTTTGTTCGATAAGACAACAGGTGATGTAAAGATCAGCAGAGATGTTTGTTTCATTGAGAGCTGTGTGCCTAAGCTCAATGAAAATTCCAGCGTAACAATAATACCAGATGATGCTGAGTTTGAAGATGAAAGCAACTTGGCGAGCGACGACGATGAGAAGGCCACCGACGACGAGAAGGACGCTGACGACCTTGAGGAGGAGGCCGATGATAAAGACGTGGAAAATGTAGCAGCAAAGAGAGGACCAGGCAGACCAAAGATAATCAGAACGGGCTTGCGAGGACGGCCAACTAAACAGTACAATGTTCTGAATGTAATGTTAAACAATAACATTGAAGTTCCTGTAACAGTGCAACAAGCACAATCAAGTCCACAAGCAGAACAATGGAAAACGGCAATGCAAGAAGAATACGATGCGTTGATCTCCAACGGAACATGGGAGATGGTTGAGTTACCAACTGGACTGAAGCCCATTGGATGCAAATGGGTATTTGCTCTTAAAACGAATCCAGCTGGAGAAGTCGAGCGCTACAAAGCGCGTTTGGTTGCGAAAGGCTGCAGTCAGAGATATGGCATCGACTACGAAGAGACGTATTCACCTGTAGTACGCTACGCTACAATTCGGATGATCCTGGCAATGGCAGCAGAATATGAACTATACGTTCATCAACTTGATGTGTCGACGGCGTACCTGAATGGAGATCTCGATGAAGACATCTATATGAGGCAGCCAGAGATCTACGACGACAAGTCTGGCTATGTGCTGAAGCTAAAGAAATCCTTGTACGGCCTGAAGCAAGCTGGCCGGGTTTGGAACACAAAACTGGATGGTGTCTTGACGAAGATGGGCTACAGGGCATGCGAGAGCGAACCATGCCTTTATACGAAAAGTTCCAAGGCCAAGACGATCAACGTGATTGCAGTCTACGTTGATGACTTGCTGCTAGCATGTTCAAACAAGGGTGAGATGTTAGCTACTAAAAGGGCTATCTGTTCTGAATTTCAGGTGGTCGATAAAGGTCCGGTAACAAACTTTCTGGGCCTGGAAATCCAACGAGAAGGCGATACTGGTGCGATACGTGTGAGCCAAAATAAGCATATCATGGGCTTGCTTAAAGAGATGGGCATGGTCCACTGCCGCACTGCAGCAACGCCGTTGGAAGCCAACAATCAAGTTAGTTGCGAGAACGAGTCGTGCAAGCGCGTCGATGTTACAGAGTATTGTGTTAACTTCAGCAATTGGTGATAGTGGTGATAGTTTTAATTTACACCCGACGAAAACAGAAACACGTCCGATGTCTTTTGCATGCATTTATTTTATGTTCTTTTAATATCGACTTAGCCTAAAGCTGCACCGCTGCTTCAACAGCGGGAGAGCAGCCTTATGTATTTCATACTTATATGTACATACTACAGAGAGAGAGAGTTATGCACATATATATTATGAGCGGTCAAAGCGTGAGAACGCTGACGCGGCTCTAATTGTGCCCGCTACATTTAGTGCGATCAAATTACATTTGCTCTCGATATATGCGCATACTACATCTCCCTCCTTTTTAAAAATAACGTAATTTATTTATTTATTTATTTATTTATTGTCTGGCTAAAAGCAGACGACACGGAAAATTATACATTAAAATTATAAAATATATATATTTAAATTACAAAATAAATTAAAATGAAGTTTAAAATTAAAATTAAATACTCTGGGGGATATAAAATGAAAAAGAAAATGATTGGCCCAACATTTGTTGCTAGGATTGGGGAAAACCCAGAAAAACCCAATCAGACCAAAATGATATTAATAAATAGTTAGTTGGTTAGACTAGTTAAACAAGATAATATAGAGGCTTTAATAGTGAGCGGAGAACACTCGAAACTAATCGTACGGTACAGTCTATTATAATCTGCACACAGAGTACGAAGAGGTTCGTGCAATTCCCAGTTAGTAAAACAACGTTGGAGATATAAAGGATTAAAGTTTCGAGTTACTCTAGAAGGTACGTTGAAGGTTATTTCTTCCAACAAATTAGCCGAGTCTATATGACCGTGCAGTAATTTGTGGATGAACATTACTCCAAGCATAATTCTACGGTTAGTAAGAGAGGGAAGATTGAGTAAGAGAAGTCTACTAGAATAAGAAGGCAACTGAATTTCCGAGTTCCAACTCAAGCCGCGTAAAGCAAAAATTAAAAATTGTTTTTGAACAGATTCTATCCTGGCGCGATAGGATTCATATTGGGGAGACCACACACATGATCCATATTCAAGAATCGGACGAACGAGAGACGTGTATAGAAGTTTAGTAGTGAAAGGATCATTAAATTCCTTGGACCATCGCTTAATGAACCCGAGAACTCCCATAGCTTTATTGACAGCTATAGCAATATGCTTATCAAACTTCAGTCTATGATCAAGAACTATACCCAAGTCATTAACTGATCTTTCGGAATCATTTAAGCATTCCAATATAATGCCATTAAGTAAATACTGAGAAATATGGCGCGAAGATCTGTAGAAAGTCATAACTTTACATTTCGAACTATTAAGATTTAATAAATTAGCTTGGCACCAATGATGGAATGCATTTAAGTCTGCTTGCAAGAGAATATAAGAAGAAGGGTCACTATAAGATAGACAAAGCTTGACGTCATCCGCATACATGAGTGCATGGGAGTGAGATAATACGGATGGAAGATCATTTATAAATAACGTGAAAAGTAATGGACCAAGATGACTACCTTGCGGTACTCCAGAAGTAACTTTAACGGACTTGGAAAATGAATTTTTAAAAATAACTCTTTGTGTTCTGTTGCTAAGATAATTGGAGATCCAAATAAGAAGATTGTTCGGAAAACCAAGAAGATCAAGCTTTTGAGTCAGTAGAGAGTGGTTAACGGAATCGAAAGCTTTACTAAAATCAGTATAAATAACATCAGTTTGCATCTTTTTCTTGAACCCTTTAATCACTAGAGAAGTAAACTCAAGTAGGTTAGTGGTTGTGGATCTACATCTCATAAACCCGTGCTGAGTAGGTGAGATAATAGAGCCACATAAATGTTGAAGATGAGAAGTTATAATTTTCTCAAACAACTTCGGAATTGCAGACAGCTTGGAAATACCTCTATAATTTTGAACATCGGACTTGATACCCTTTTTATGAAGGGGGATAATGTAAGAATCTTTCCATAGCACTGGAAAAGAAGAGAATTCAACGGACAAAGTAAACAACTTATGTAGTGGTCTACATATAGATTCTGCACAGTATTTTAGAACGGAAGCAGGCACACCGTCGGGGCCTGGTGCGTGCACTGGCTTAATCAATTTAAGATCGCAAAGAAGCGAGCTTTCTGTGATTAAAGGACTGTAAATACAGTTAGAACAGCTTAACCTATAGGGGTAAGGCTGGCCAACACGGAGACTACTCGTAGAATATGTAGTCTGGAAAAAGTCAGCAAACAAATCCGCTATGGATTGATCAGTATTAGCTTGAATACCGTTGAAGACAACAGAAGATGGTAATGATGCAGCTTTACGTTTTGAGTTTACGAATTTGTAGAATTGTTTTGGATCTTTAGAGAATTCAAGCTTACAACGTTGCAAGTAATTATTATAGCACTGTGAGTTAAGTACTAGAAAATTAGAGCAGGAAAATAAATATCGAGAGAAATCATAAGGATTTCCCGATTTTTTATATTTTTTAAATTGCTTGGACTTCACATTTTTTAAATGTGATAATTCTCTAGAGAACCAAGGAGGTCTATTGGAACTGATGGGTGATACAAGCGGAACACAGATATCAAAAAAAGAATTTAGAGTATTATAGAAAAGCTTAATGGCATTATCCAAGTCAGAACATGTGTATAGTTGAGACCAATCAAAGCATGAAATTAAACTGTTTAGCTTATTGAAATCAGTTTTACTAAAACACCGTACTCGCTCAGTGGGCTGAGATGATAGCACAACAGGCCACAGAGGTAAATTAATACGTGCGTTTAGAGTAGGGTGGTAAGGGTCTTCAGGCATAACCAATGGATCAATCCTAGATACGATGCTATTGGTGGAGTCCAATACGAAAAACAGGTCAAGTGTCCTGTTGATAGAATTGCATACAGGATTGATTTGCGCCAAAGAAAGCTCAGAAAGACCGTCAATAAAGTCATGAGAATTATCAGGAAGAAGTGAATGCGAGTCATTTGAGGAAACCCATCGAACATCGGAGAGATTGAAGTCACCTAATACAAAAAGAGTGTCAGTATCGGAAAGTAAAGATGATATAAATTTAATAGCAATCAGGTGATTATCGTATACAGCCATATCGGAAAGAGGTGGAATGTAAGAACACGTAAAATAAACGGAAAATTTATTAAAAGAAACTTTCACACAAATAAACTCAATATCAGAATTTAATGTGGTTGAAATAGGTTCTGAGGACAGATTAGAATCCACGGCCAACAGCACTCCGCCGCCTTTACGAGCTATACGATCACATCTATAAATAGAGTATTTGGACGAAAAAATAGAAAAGTCTGATGTGGCAGGCTTGAGCCAGGTCTCAGTAAAACAAATGACATCGAAATCAAAAGAATGACTATTAAGATATAGATTAGAGAGTTTACTATTAAGGCCTCGTACATTTTGATAAGCTAGAGTTAGAGAAGAAATTAGTTTTTTGATGCTTCGTTTGAAGATGAAGCAGGTAGAGAGGAGCCAACACCTGAGATCGGAGTCCGATCTCTCTTTCGAGTAGAATTCCCCTTGTATTCAGCAACAAAGATATGTTCGGGCCAGAAGTGTTGATGACAAATCTTATCAAAAACCTTCTCCGAACACGATATCTTGAACGAAGAGATTTCCCTAGGGTAATTAAAATTAAATTTATCCACCGAAATATCAGGATCCTGTATAATGTTTTGGATGTAAGCCTTAACATCATACGAGGACTGATCTTTGGCAAGCCTAGAAACAAAAACATGCTTCATAGGTTTCGGTGGAGGGATGCCTTGGAGAGGCTTGGACACGAGAGGTGGTACAACCGTCAAAGCTTTGGCTGTCATACCAACTGGCGTGGCAATTACTTTCACACTATTAGAAACAGACGGAACAGGTGGGGCGGAAATTTCACTATCATGTGGGTTATAGTCTGTCCTAGCTTGCTGAGAAGTTGATGGCTGAGAATGTAAATTTGACGGCAGCAGACCCAGGTCAGGTGGCGGGATTGAAATAGACATCTGCGCCTGGCGCGGAGCAGAACTACTTTTTTTTCGCTTAGGAGGCTCGTTTAATAACGATGAATTATTAAACAAGTTCTCCATATCCGAAAATAGGACATTTGCCTTATGAAAAATTTTTGACAAGTCCTTAAAACTATCTCTAGTTCGCTCCATATATTTACGGACTTGCACCTCTATGTCCCGGCAAGTATCACAGCGCCATCTCAAGCCATTATTTTTCTCAATGCAATCTTTGACTTTTACTGTTAAACCGGCACACTTCAAGTGAAAAGTCCGATCACAAAAAAAGCAAGCGATAAACTCTTGCTTAGGGTCAGGTCCATGACACTTGTTAAAAAAGCAAACTAAATCAGACGACATAATAAAAAAGGGTATTTTATAGTCGACTCAAAAAATTCGTTCGGAGAAATGCTAAACGAAATGAAGAAAACAAAATACAATGACAGACAACAACAATAAGCACACTTGACAAAAACCGCCGCTCAAAGTGCAGAAAGCAAACACAAAGTAACAGAGAGAAAAAAGTGAGAGAGCTAGTAGCTAACGGAAAACAAATGCTTAAGGCACAATAAAAGCGAGGCTTGCAAGCGCTAGAGCAAATTAGTTATGAGAGCGCAGAGAGCGAGAGAGCAAGTTAACAGATGTTAATTGCCCAAACAAAAACAGTGTGCAGCTGATGAGAGAAAGAAGTTATAAAAACAAAAACAACAAATATTTTTCACAAGTTAAAACACAAATTTATACTGGTGTATTTAAAGAAACAATCAATTTTTCGAACACAATAACTGCACCAATAAGACACCAAAAGTATAAATATTAAAACTGAACAAAAATACTTGAGTTGTTACTTGTTAAAAAGCACTAAAACGATTATGTAGACGGAGCACAACAAAACACGACTGAGTACACAGAGA
>JBAMBK010001355.1:0-43415 GCA_037043435.1 Drosophila suboccidentalis
ACTGGAACATACAGTTGTAATACAAACAATAAGTCGAAAAAAATGGCGTGCAAATAAGTATTAGGATATCGGTGTGCCAAGGCACAGGGTATCTTCAGTTCATTTATTACATAACATATATGTAGCGATTTCATTATTATTTTAAGCAGTGTTTGCTTTTCCATAGTAAGTTCGGGGTCTCCGACAGTCGAGTATGCTCGACTGCAGCACCGTCCACTAGTTTTTTTCAAACTTTTTTTTTAAGATTTTTCAAAATGTACATTTGTCGTTCCACCACCGAATTTATTGAAAATATTTGTTATTTCGTTTTGAATTAAGACCCATTTATCATAATCACTACTATTACATATTTATTACGGTAAACTCAAAAACAATAAACCATGGAAATCCAATCCAATGTATTTTTAATTTGCAATAACATTATCTTGGGAAAACTAGTTTCTAAACTCGACATATCGGTTTATTGCCGATATATCGACATCTTGATTTAAAACTGGATCCATAGTTTGGACTTACATCACAAGCATTGAGTATCTTAAATGCAGTCAAGCTCATCGATACATAGTCTTATTGAAAACTGGTTAACGCAATACAATCTTTTTTCAACTAACATTTCACTCTGAACACTGTGTCACTAAAGATAATAACATTGGGCATTAATGACATCAAATATACTCTATCTTTACCGAAAAAGTTGAAAGTAAAGTATATTAGATCGTTATGGAAATCTGGCTTAATCAAAAACCATCCTGAGGATTTGTTATGTAATCTGATTCTGCAATCAGTATCAAGTTCCATATTCGTTTTTACGAGCTCTTTATAAAGAGTTGAAGTAGAGTAGATTGCTATGTAAGAGTTTGTATTTTATTTGATATATCAAATTTCTATCCTCAACGGACCTTGTGCTCAATTTTGAATCTTGCTGCTCTCTTACATTATTACTAGAAAACTTATCGCGTATTTAAAGTGGGAGCACAACAATAGTTAGCGCATGATTGACTGTAAAATAACTAAAGCCAGCAACATATAAAAGATACAATTTATTTAATGTCATCGTTAGTCTCACAATCAGCGATAAGCGTGTTGAACTGAACTTAAACTGATCGAAATTGTGTGCAAACAGTGTGTGCCTTCATTATAGTTGGGATTTTTTAGATCAGCAGTTATTGATAAAAACCTTTATCATAAATCTTCTACTGGCCTACCAAGTCCCAATATAATGGGAGTAAAGACCTCAGTTCACGTTGTGTGATTAATTATTTTAGAAAAACATTTTATTTTTTTGACAAATCTAAGTTAAGAAACAAAATATTTTTTCTTCAGTTTAGGTCGTACCCAGCTATCCATAAAAGGGATAATTTTATTTCAGTGAATCTATTTAGTCGAATCTAAAATTTATTACCAAACTGTCAAAAATTACGCCTTCTGTTAATTTCGTAGATCAGCAATGACGTGCTCTGGAGGAAGAAGGTGCGCACACTGTTTGCGAGTTGAAAATTTATATGAAAGTTTATTAGTCTCTTTTTGTGCGTGGATTCTTCCTAACTGATTCAATTTTCGCTCTTAGCTGTGGATAGAGTTAATCAAGTTTCGTCGTTTTATGCTCTGCTAAGCGTACAGTGCCCTTGAACGAGTGCGGTGCGCTTTAATTTTTTGTGAAAGCTCAGGGGTAACTGGTTGGTCAATAGGATTCTTTGTGAAATGAGCATTGATTTATAGCAATTGCGTCCCAAATGCGTTACACAAAGGTATATCGTTACATACTACCAATACTACTGAGATATCTCAACAAATCTGACAGAATCAGCATCTGGGATGATCCTTTACATCTTCACCAAATTTGGTTTAAATCGGACCACTGTATCATACAGGTGCCATAGGAACGATCAATCGAAAATCAAGTCTTAGTATGAAAAACTATTTTTGTTGTTTGACGTATCTGAACCAAACTGACAGAATATGCATATGGGATGGTTACATACTATACATAATTTTGTTCTTGCACTGAAAAGCGTATTACTCCGACATTTATCCATGGATTCTCATAAATAATAGCTTATTATTTTGTAACAGTGTCGGCTTTACGTTAAACACTTAAAATAAATTTTACCTTTAGTAGTGTAATAAATGAGAAAACGTGAAACAAATATTTCATGTTCACCATCTTATCATGTTCACAATGTAACAGCTATACTTCGTGCAAGCCTAGCAATATTAATAGATCTTAAGTAAAACGCGTTTTGTGTAAGATTTAAATATATTAACTAGAGAAACAAGTATTTTGAATTATGTTATGTTGAGTATTAACGTTAAATATCTAACATAGTGGGAATTCCGCATTAGGTTTCATAGATCCAGAGTTGTGTACCACCGAAACGCACAAATGCTTATTGTAGTTCAAATCACGAAGCAACTGAGGAATATAGATTTACAGAATATAACAAGAACTTTAAAAACAATATTCAAGAACTATTTACCTTTGGTGTCACAAACAGATATTGTGCAGAGCCCTCTTTAGTAGCTTCTTTTAATAGCAACTCAAAAATATTGCGTTCGTTTGTAGCATCCATTCCTTGATTAATTTCATCAACGCATCTAAAAATATTACAATTGCAAAATATTTATTACCTTAAGAATTATGCACATACATATATATATTTTTGATTATAATCCTACATATTGCAAAACACATAAATGTATGCAGATACGCTAAAAGAGAAGCATTAAATTAACCTTACATTATTTTAATAGTAAACATGATAAGATTATCTTGTCCGTAAAGGTCAATGTCTTTTTATTTTTGATTAAGTCGAAAATCAGGAGTTGAAGAATAAAAAACAAAAAGAGAAATCTACGAATCGTCGATTCCTATAATTTACGATTCTAAAATTAAATTGGTAGTTCCAAAACCGAAAGGACAAAACCGAATTTTAGATATTGCCCGAAACAATCGTTTCGAAACAAACCGAAACTGGACCCGGAACAATAAGTCTTCAACACAGTTACCACATAATCATATCGTTAAATTACCTGAATGGTACATTTGTAACGTGTTGCAATGACAAAGAATATATCGCAATGGCTACGGCACGCTCTCCACCGGATTGTATATATTTGTCCAAAGTTTGTAGTTTGGCATCCTTCCTGTACTGAACCATTATTTGTATTCCGTAAGAACTAAAATCATGCTGAAAAAAAAATGCATTGACATTTTTTTAGCTTATAGTATATCTTTTAAAAAAACATCTTTACAAGGTAAATTCTAGTGATGAAAAGCACTGCCATGCGCCAAAATCTTTTATGTGCAATTTTGAGACTAGCGATATTAAATTTAAATCATATATTATTCCTAAACAAGTTTTACCTAAATAGTTATAGATACTTCCTACCTATTAAAAATTAAAACTTATTGGCGCAGTGTCCAATGTCAAACTTTTTTTAAACCCCTTATTTCTCCTTTTCATACAAAAAAGTAATTTTTAGCAATTTTCAAAATATAAAAAATATTTGCGAAGAGATTTTTTAAAACTTTTTTTTGCAGTCACTCCTTAAATTGTTTAAAGAATTTTTTTGCACCAAAACATTTTTTTTTTAAATCGAGGAAAAAAGACTTTTACATAAATTTGAAATTTTCAGTGAGTACTTAATGGCTTAAGGAAAGTTTTGTATCATTCAAACGGAATTTAAATGACCTTTCCATTGATGCCAATAAGTTAACGATTACGGCGCAAATTTAGTGCTCAAATGTCAAAATGCTTGCTGTGCCAATAAATATGTTCGCCAGTGTATGAATTAAATGTAATATAAAATTTAGTAGAATAAATTAAAGCCCGCATTCTGACAAAACAAAAACAAACTGTCTGGTAACACTTGTTATTTTTTCTATGCACAAGTATGCAGTTAATTTTTTATTCTTCTGCTGTTCGCCAAAACACTGGCACTTCATGCAGTTGTCGAAATCAACCGCATCATTACCATTATTCTTATAAACTCCATATAAACAAAGGGTGGCAAACTGGCTCGAAAATAATTCTCAAAGCTTAGTAAGCAAACTAGATAAATTTTTAGCGGCGTAAAGTGCTCAATATTTAGCTGACGACAAGCGGAAAGACAGTGTTGCCAATGCAACGCGAATAAATAACAAAAAATTTAATGGTAACTCTATGCGTCAACAGCGGTTTATTTTAAATATGAACATGCAGAACTGATTTGTATAAAATGAGATGAGATTAGGCAATGAAAAATGAAAATTCAAGTTAATAGAGGAGAAATATGCGATGATGGCACACAAGCACTGCACGTATTGGGTGCAACCAAAAATTAAAAATTATCTAATTTATGTCTATAAAAACAAGTTAAGTTTTCGTTCTTGCTTTATAATCTTCTAATATTGTCGTTGTTATTGAACAAATCCAAATATTCTTCATCGTTTTCACTTGTGTGCAAGACAATTATTTTTAATATACCTAGCGAAACTCTAAACAGTTCGATGTTTTTCGAGGCCTGCAAACAGTGCTGGACAACGCTCGTTCCTTATCTGGCAGCTCCGTTTTTTTCTTGAGTCTGTGCTTTTTTACAAAAATTTCATTAGAGCATAAGCATAAAAGGTCATTAATTCCATAATAAGGGTATTAGTCGCTGCCACTTCTCTCATCATGTCCATTTGGTTCATTTTCTCACTATTACAATTTTAAGCTGACGCTACAGTGTGACCTCTCAACTTTTCAGAAATTTTTGATGTTATGCTGTCACACTGATGTTGGCAAGCCCGACATCAAAATATTGAACATTTTGAGCGCCTGACTTTTAAATCGTGACTTTTCGGGCCTACCGGTCTTCGGGCTTTTTATTGAGGCCCGAGTCCGCACGAAAAAAAAAACCGTTTCCAATTTTCATGTACAAAGCCCGGGGATTTTCTGAAGAAGGCCGCGGGACACGAAACAAACTGTGGTAGCCTTCAAGCTAGGTTAGGTTAGGGGGGTGTCGCTTAGACGAACTTAGGCCTGTATAGTCCCATCGGTTCTGAGAATCCTTTCCGCCTTACGTGGAGACTCGGCTTCAAGCTAAGTGAAGCTTAAAATAAAAATCGCTAACAAAGAACAGTTATGGTTTTTATTTTACAATTAGAATTTTGTATTACTGTTTGCACGGATTCAGAGTTGCCAGGTTAGCTTATTTCAGCTAGCTAGATCTAGCAAACTTGAAAATGGAATAGCTTAAAAAATATGCAAACAGCTTATAGCCATAAATCTAGCTAAAAATGTATTCGTGACATCAGCGGAAAATTGTATGAGTATAAAATGTTTTATGATAATTTCAATGATGATTTAAAATCACAAATTAATAAAATTCATTTTATTAAATGGATCCCATTGTGAAGTGTCTCGAAATTATTACGTAAGGCTTTTTTTATAGTATTATTTCATCATGTCCATTTGGTACATTTTCTGGATACTGGATACTACGCTTTAAGCTTTTGTATGCTCTATTAGTAATGTTGCATATTTTCAGTTTTCAGAAATATCTCTAAGCAGAGTTGTCAATTGTTGCACAGTATTACAAAAATAATTTTTGTTTGCATTTAATTACAGTTTTTTCCAAACTTGCATTAAAAGGGCATCCTTTATTTATTTCACATTCACTTTCACATCGAGCAAATCCGACAAACATTTTAGGTTAGAGTCTTATCGATTTTGATGTATAAAGAATTCAAAATAATTTGAAAATCAAATAAAATAATTTTGTATTATCTGATGATGCAACATTGCTCCAGAAACATTTGAGTATTTTATAAATATTTGTTTACTTTTTGTTATGCTATGCATGCCAAAAACATCGAATTCAAACTCACTAGCTTAATGACAAGTGAATTCAATCCACAAAATCTTGCCGAAAGTAAAAACCGGAACAGGCCTGAGCATAACTTGTAATGATTACGGTCCCTGCTTTAAAGTAAAATCCATAAATCGACCTCTGGGATAGAAAAATTGTTGCATAATTGGCCGGAAAAGCTATTGGAATAAGGCTACATTACCATACATTTACATTTTATCATGCACATAAAGATTCTGGGCAGATATACGTAGAGTTTTTTTTTAACGCTGTGGAAAAAAGTCTGATAAAGTCTGTTGAAATATTAAAATATTTGAAAATAATGTTTAGGTCACATGAACCTTCTGTGTGAACGGGTAAATTGTAATTACTCACTATATCTTTTCTTGACAAGACCACTTCCCCTATATATGATATAGATTCCATAAATTCGCCGAACTTGGTGCTTATTGTTTCAATTAAATTGGTAAGTCTTGGTTCCCACTTGCTGAATAAGTTAGATATTTCCGATTCCACGTTTTTCTCAAGATTGGCTTTATGGTCGATCAATTTCTTCAACTCTTTAACCTGCTCTTGACGTTGATTAAAATCTGTGATTGCCTAGAATATTTATAAAAAAAAAAACAAATAATTTTATTCAAAATAAAGTTAAATCTGTTTGGTTTAATATTACCTCTGAATTCACATCTTTCATGCACTCCAATCTTGCTTGAAGCTCGACGATGGCCTCACGTATTTGATCCAAGTCCCATCTTGATAATTCGTCAAAGTAAGATTTAAACGTGAAATCGTCATTCATAGGGAGTTGTCCATTACATAGACGTTTAACTTCTGAAGTTTTTGATTGGATTTCTTGCGCTTGCATTTGCATGGATTTCTCCAATTTCTCGACAATGCTCTAAAAATATTAATTATGTAGGCAATGGGATTTACTAATTTATGACTGTTTTTATACTTACAGTAGAGTTTTTAAATTGTTCCTCACACTCAGTAAGAGTATTTATTTGAGACTCATGTTGTTGTTTATGGACGTGCTCCATTACCTGGTTTAGTTTCTTCTTTGTAAGCAATTTATCTGTAGACTCTAGAGTTTGGACTAACTGACATTCAACGGTATATATTTTCTTGAGACCTGTCAGGACATTTTTTTGAAAAGCATCCTGTAAGGTCACCAACGCTAAAATCATAAATATTAAATATTGTTTAAAAATGCTTTTTACTTTACTCACATGAGAATGACTTGTTGATGGTGTCTACTTTTTCAAGTAGCTTTTTTACTTCGCTCTCCAGATTTCCATAATGCGCCAATTTTTGTTCAATCTTTCGTTTTTTTTCTCCTTCTTCGCGAAGAACTATTTGCAAGCGATCGAATTCATTATCGACCTCTACTAGTTTGTTTCTAATTTGATCCTTTTCACATACAGATTTGGCGTGTCTATAAGGAATAAGTACTTCGAATTAAAATACATTTTATTAAAATCTGATTAAATTTTTCTTTCAACTAAATTATTATTTTTCTGAAAATTATTTCACGAAAGTATTTGTGTACATACAGTAGCACCTAAATGTTTTAATGTTTATATTATGGCTTTGCAATGATAAGAGTATTTAGTAGAATACATTTTTGAATGTGATGAAACCTATTCTCAAAATATTTTTACTTCTCCGATTCACACCTACCGATGTTAATTAACAAATCACCCGATTTTTGAGAAATTCCTTTATACTCGTCCTGCATAAAACGGCGACCACGGTTTGATTTTAACATTAATTTCTACAGTGCTGATGATGGAGCTTGCCGACCGTTTTTCATTCTTTTTAGCCCGATACTTTTGAAATATTGGATTGGAAAAGATTGTGTTCGCTTTCGGTTCTACTATAAAATATAAACTGGTTAATTTGTGTTAACTGTTGTGGTATTATTCCCATTCAAAAAGTTAATTTTTTTTTTTTTACTAATACAGTAGTCTGCGATAGAGTAGAATAGAATATATAAGAGTAAGCTCCTTGACCAGGAAAATGCGCTGCAATCGCAAAAAAAAATTTATGGTGCCTTCTAGTCCCCATGCATATTTGGGCAGACATGTAAAATTTCAGCGCGATGCAGTCATTCGTTTTGTTTTGTGAGCCGATTTTTATTGATGTGTTTGGCATCATGTTGAGTATGGAAAAAAACAACGTTCGTTTTCTCATGAAAAATAATTTTTTAAAAGGCAAAAGGCGAAGGAATTTAAAGAAAAAAAGTATAAATATAAAAAAAACAGTTCGCGCGAGATCACTGAACGCCGAGTAGAATAAATTTTATATATTGAATATAATTGAAAAAAAAATCGAAATCATTTTTATCATTCCCAAGTACTTAGTATCCCATTAAGTATATAGAGGCGCAAATTATCCCAATAATATCAGATGTTTTTTACAAAATATGGAAAAGCTTGCAATATTTCGTAAAAATCTGTATTGTCCATGTTAATAGATTGACGTTTACCACCAAGACATTTATACTTACCTATCTTTGAGCGACTTTAACTGTTTTGAGTCAAGACTAATAAGTTGAAACTTTCTTCGAATTGTGCTTTCGGTTAATATGAAATCAGAACGATATCGGGATGTCGTAAGCGAAAATCTTGTTGTGCCTGTTAATAGAAAGCAAAGTTCAGCTTGAGAGATTACAAATTATGTTCCAAAAAGTAAATTCTTATGTATCTGTATCTGTCAATAAAAAATGATTTTGATAATAAATTGCTTTTTTGTATGAGCATACAAAAATGTAGGAGTAGCGTTGGTACAATGTATTGTATTAGTAATGTAATGTTGTAGTCGAATTGGAAAGTTTGTATAGTAATAAAGTCGCAATAATACCAATATTTAATGTTAGAGGAAACGAGTCTAATGATTTTTATTATGGTTGGGCGTTGACGTACTATGTATGTACGTTCAAGTGGTCCAAGCGACACCAAGCCTTAGCTCGTTACGCGCGGATCAGAAGACGAGTTCGCGTTCGGACGGAAGCGAGATGAACGGCATGCAAATTAAAAGGTCGCGAAGAGAGAAAGAAGATAGACAGTTACGGACATAAAATATGAAATATAGAATTAAAGTACTAAAATTCTAAAAAAAAAAAAAAAATAAATACTAAACTAATTATTAGCTAAATGGGTTAGTAGCAAAGTTTTTAGATTTACATTTTTGCATTTTCCAAAATTTCTGATATCTTATAAAAAAAATACATTTACGAGATAAAAATCTACCGACGAAAACATATTTATCGCCCAAAATTTCTGATATTGAATTAATTAATTTCGTATTTTTCTGCTCCATAACATTGTAAACTCTTAATAATATTAAAAGTTAATTAAACATTATTACTCACCTCCAAAAAATAATCGAATTGATTTTGGAATGCTCGAAGTATATTTACCAACATCATCTTTGCCAATAGGAATATTATGAATTTGGTAGGTTCCACAAAGTTTGTTTATAATTGGAATCGGGCCGGACACAAGATCCACAAGATACGAAGTGAATCCCATAGATCTAGTCATTAAATATATTGTTAGGAAACATATAAGTATAAAGTTTATTATGCTTACGTGATTTCTGTGATTGGCACAGCAGAAGTATGCAAGCATCTGTTTCCTGGTGCACAATACATAACATTAACAGATAGTCTTTGCTTCACACATAATTCGTCAATCAGATCTGACATATCATTTTTGTCCTCGCATGCGAAAGCGTACAGGTCGCGCTGCCTGACAACGTTCTCTAAATACATAGCTCCTTCCTCACTTTTAATGTTAAGCTGTCAAAAAAGAGCACATTTAAATAATTGGATTTTATGTTAAAAATGTGAGCATCAGTCACATATTTTTATACAATGTCCTTTTATTATTATAATAGTACACATTGTAAGCTATGTATTAAATAAAGGAATTCATATCCTGTTATGTCCTTATCATTTAAAATTGCAACTTTATTATGTTAAGCTGAAAATCAGGTCCTATAAAGAAAAGCGGTGGAGCAACCGTATACTAAATATATGCAACTAAGTGTATACTCATAAATTGTTAAAACGGCTGTAAGAAACAACAATCAGTTATTTTCTCTCCTTGTTCTTATTATTTCGCACAGCTGAATTGCGATTCAACCCAACAAGCTTTCCAGTGAAATTGTATAAATAAGGACATGGCTGTATATGAATTCAAATGAATATTTAAAGCTTAATATGTGTACTATAGATATAACATTAGGTTTTATTATGATCAAGTTATTCTAATCCTTTTTTTTACCAAATTCAGTTTTCACAAATGCTGTTCTTATAAAATTCATTGCAATTCTTCTTCTTTTAATATTTAAATATTTTATGTTCAGACTAATCGAAACACCATAGCACTTGTCAGTGCTTCTGAAGGCTAGCAACAAATACATATGTTAAATCTCCGACATTCAAGGAGCATTTCGAACGGTTGTTTTAAAACATACCTAAATGTTTCTAAAGAGTAGAGTTTAATTTGCAATTTAACGTTGGGGAGTCAACGTCACGAAGCACACTGGTGTAATAACAACATGCGCAATAAGGGTCCCGATTCTTCTTACCTAACTCTTTCGCGCAGTGGCAAATGCCAACATTTTTTTAAAGAATAATTTATGTATACACTTTAATACTGTTCGTCCCAAATTAGATATCACAAATTTTATCAATAGTGTCCGATTTCCTTTCATTCATTTCATTGACTAAAATATTAACGTATTCATATCGATCATTACTCACTTCAAATATCATGGGGTCATAAATATGACTCCTGTATTTATGTTTATTTTGAGCCACCCAACTCATAGCTTCGACCAGGCTAGGGTTTTGGGTTCGTAATTGCTGAAAATATATAAAAAAATATATAATATTTATATATTATTAATTTTTATATCTTACCTCAATTTTTTGCGTTTTGATATTTTGCAATCTCTCAATCTTATGACAGAGAGCAGTGATTTCAGGAATTTTCTCATCGTTTAACATTGTTTCAAGTTCTCTGCGCTTATTATACTGACTCATCGTCGTCTCACGAGTCGTATTTATTTTATTCTTATGCTCGTCTAGCTCTTTTAACACATCTAACTTGTGCTTATTAAATTCCTGTAGTTGGTGCTTTTTGGTTTCCACTAACTGCATTATTTGATTCACTTCATTTTTACTTTTAGTTGCCTGCTGCACATTTCTCTATAAAATATACATGATCGTTTAAATATACCGCATGACAATGTAAATGATATAACCTACCTCCAAGTCGCATTTGCTTTCGTTAATTTTATGTTTTATGTTCTCTAATTGGGATTCCAAACCTCTTTTAGTTGCATTGGTTTGTGATATTAGCTGGACCTGAATATAGGATAAAAAGAAAAAATTATAAATGCTTTTTCTTAAGATATCTTATCAACTTACTTGCTCTAGAGTCTTATTTCTGAGATCAGAAGTTTTTTGTGATATTTCTTGCTGTGCTCGCTTTTGCGACTCATACATTTTCTTTTGGGCTTTACAAGTCACTTGAGCTTTATCCAACTGATCTTTTAAGATCTTGATTTTTGTTTTTCCCACAGTTACTTCAGTCCATAATTTGTTCGCCTTATAGATGTTCAGTTTTTGTAATATTCCCTGACGCTCTTGGAATTGATCCACTGTAACCTGTAGTCTACCATGTATGTTCATAAATACTTTTGAAAAATTAAATTAAATAATTTTAATACTTACTGTTCCAAGCGTTTTTGTTCTTTCTGAAGGATATCCTTTTCTTTTGCTCGGTCAGCATTAGCGCTTAATAATTTCACTCGCATTTCCTTTAGATCGTTAAAGTTTTGTATTAGCTCTTGGTCGCACACAGAAGACATTGTATTGACCAACAGCTCTTGGGGATTCATTTTTGAAAAATCCTAAATTATAACAAAAAAAATTGTAGTAATAAAAATTACAAATAAATTAACCATATCAATTATATATGTATATACATATATAAATTAAATTTTAATGCGGCTTTTTGTTTATCTTATTGAAAGATCTGTTACCAATGTTATTAAGCACCAAAAATTAATATAAGACAGTCGCAGACTCCTAATCTTTTTTTTTCTCTTTACCAGTGATTCCGCAGCCATGTTATCATAGCAAAAATCCAAAAAACAAAATTCATAATTGAACGACAAGTGTTGAAATGGTTATGAAAATTGAGAATTAATATTTAACCAAAGTTGTGCATTGGAATTTGCTATTGAAATTTAGATATTAATTTGAAATTTTATAAAATTTAAACGAAGTTTTTACTGTGGGTACCAAAATGGTTTGATTGATATCTAATTCAAATTAAGTTTCAAAATATCAAAACTTGTAATCGAAATACTATTACAAATCATCTATACCTGATTAAAAAGATATATATTAGAAAATAAATTGTTTCCCCATTATAATAGTGGGAATGCCATATTTTAGTTACCTGTACACGATCCTGTGGTAGGAACTGGCACAAATTGCTGACCTGAATATTGTAAGAAGCAATGATTTTCAAAAACTTTGCCTTAGACATATCCTTAGAATTCACAAAAAAACGAGAATCTCCGGTGTTGTTTATTGTACGCTTGAAAGCTTCTTTGCAGTCATTTTCGCGACCATAAATGGTAATAGTGATTGTAGCTGAGTTTTTATTGCTCTTAATGTAATCAGAAATGCTAGAAGAGCGATCCAACAACTGCGGGTCGCCTCCCAAGCCCAATATGATGGCAGATACAATTGTCGACTTCCCGGTTCCATTTGGTCCAGTTAAGACATTTAGGTATTCTTTTGGATAAAACGTTATTTCGTTATAAGACCTAAAAAAAAATAGTAGTATTATTAAATTTACGTATCGTGTATTGATTTTGTTTGTGTGTTTATATTCAAGTAAGTTGTAGTTACTATAAAAATAGTTAATATCGTGGGGTTGTTAATAAATTATGAGCGATGAGATATTTAAGAGCTAGATTTAAATGCGAACGCAGGCGCCTGTATGTGCGAAGCGGTCAGCGCGTCCAAGGAACACCACTTCTGAAATCCGCGTTCGATCATCGATGATTGAAGTTGCGCTAGATTGTTGAGACCGAAAAGCGAAGCTAGGGCCGCACTTTCTAACAACAATCAAACAACACAATCGAAGATGTCTTTAGCGTGGAGTCTCTGACTACACACCAAAGACCTACAGAGGATTGATGGGCGCATTTATTTGTGTCTACACATATACTCTCGACATACGGAGTATTGTAAACATGAATATAATTAATATACGATCGCAGAATCAAACAATTTACTTACACAAAATCCTTGCAGTAGACTGAATAGATCCGACCAACCATATGCGGCGGAATTAATAGCCCTGACCTATCCATACTACCCTTCGATGGGTGCAAAGGGGTATTGTTTAGCTTTAATCCCTCTACGAATGCTTGAATCCACGATTTAGTTCTGTGTTTGAGCTAATTTAATTTACGCAGTTTCGAGGAAACATAATCTACATTGTCAGATGGCGGCGATTGTTTTCCATTGAGCCTACTATCGAAAAAATATCGATATATTCTCTACCCTGGTATATCGCAGCCAATTCAGCAATGGTTATGATAGGTTCACACTGCCTCATATTTTAGTGTCATAGAAAAATAGTAATGGGATTCCGGGAACAGCTTAAGATTTGGTTTAGATTATTTTTAACCAAATCTAAAACAGTTGACGGAACGACCGTTTTTGAAAACTTATTAGTCCTAGATTTCGTGAACAGCTGACAGCCTGGCCGAACAGCTGATTGACAACTTATAATTATACAAACTATTGCGCAATTGCGCCAAATGTCACACAAAAAATGAAAACGAAACCAAATTGAAACCAAAACGAAATCAGCCTCAGAGCAGATTTCACAAAATCTATTAGTGCAACCACTTTTCTTTGATTTGCTCTGGGCACACTGAAAATTTTGTATGGAGCAGCTGTGAGGGCTAGCTGCGAAATCTGAAACTAATCTTAACTAAATCTTAAACTGTTAATTGTTCGGAATTCAACAATTTATACAGGCCTGTTCCGTTTTTCACTTTCGGTAAGATTTTGCGGAAGTCAATTTCTTTAACCTGCTCTAATATCATTTTTGCAAAGTTTTACGGATTTATTTCACTTTGAGCTGATGAGTTTAAGTCAGATAAAGTGAAAAACGAACATTTTTAAATACTTAGCCTAAATGGAAAGTGAATAAATGCATTTCACTAAATGCTATAAAATAAAAAGTGAAAACCGGAACAGGCCTGATAATTAGTGCCTCTCAATGTGAAACCATAAAATATTCTTATTTTACTATTTATTATAATTGTATTCCTATATATTAAGCACATACAAATTAAGGATCAATGAAAGTGCCTGTTTCGGAATAGAATATCTTCTTCAATTAACTTTCAATAATTATATATTTTATACGTGATGCGATTAATTGTAAAGCACTTCGGTGATTGTATCGGTTTCAACAAATCGATTGGCATTGAAATAAAACAAATCATTATCGAATATAACATGCCCACATTGAAGTCGAGCTATCGATATGTCAAATTGCTAAACAACTAGAAAACTTATTTATTAAAAATGAATTTCCGTAAATTAAATGCTACAAAAGGAATTTCAATCAGATGTCTTAAGTACTCAACTGGTTCTACCAAGACAGAAATACCGGCATCATTTGTCAATGAAAATGTGGAATACGAACCTGTGCGGGATAAATCAGGACTGCGAAAACAACATAAAAATGTGCTGTTCGAAACAGCTCCGTATCACGAGGCACACTCCTGGATACATTTGACAGAGAAGTATCAAAGGAGCATGTATGGCAAATTCGGCGCAAGTAGTGAAATAAATCCACAAATTTGCTTTGGTCTAAAATCGGATTATACTAAAACGAATAAGCTACAATCCATTACGCAACCCGATACAATTCAGCAAATGTTGGAGAAGGTCCGAGTCACAAAGGCTGCAAAGCTAGATGCAATTAATGAACGTGAAGAAGCCATAGCTAAGAAGCTGGACAAACTTGAGCAGTGGAAGGCGGACCTTAACGCAAAGGTTGCCAAGCGGGAAGCTGATGCAACAGCCGCAATTCAGCGCAAGGAAAGATTGATAGAGGAGGTTCGCCGGCATTTCGGATTCAAGGTGGATACACGCGATGACCGCTTCAAAGAAATGCTTGAGCAGAAGGAGAGGGAAGACAAGAAAAAGCAAAAGGAAGCTAAGCGAAAGGTCAAAGAGGAAAAAATGATGGCAAAATTAGTTAAACAATCAGTTTAGTATAATTGTATACATTTTCAAATAATATACACATGTCCATTGCCAAAATTCAGTTGTTGGTGCTGCTCAATTTTTATCTGTCTGTACATCTCAGGTATTTATTTAGCCTATTGTTATTTGCGAAAATATTTTGTGTGGTCAGGGATGAACGTATTGTATCTGTAAGCCTATGATTGTATGATTTTGGTTTTAGATATACAACTGGATATATGTAAAGTATCTTTGAGCTGTCCCAGCAATCATTTTATGCAATTTTTGATCTCATTGATCTAATTCCTCCATCTGATTAAGTGCGCTCGGTTTCTGATCGAAAGTGATGCTTTCGTCGGTAGACAATGATACCCTTGCCGAGATCCTTCATAAAGAAGGACCCGTTTCTCTAATCGGTTTCGCCTCGTCATTCAGGCAAAACAAACTCATTTTAGTGTTGACAGAAAGATGCATTTTTTTTAAGTTAAAACTTCATTTTATTTCAACTACCCATAGTATTTTAACAATTAAATTGAATAAATGTAGTAACGATTTGTAGACTTTGGTTTAAAATTTCCACATTTGCAAATGTTGCACAAAATTTTGAGGTTGCTCGCAATTAATGAACTTCTTTTGTATTTTAATTTTGCGTAGTTAATTCTAATTATAAATAAACACACTATTTACAAGGCACTTTATCCAAAAGAGCGAAAAACCTTAAAGTATTACAAACTTTAACTGCATTCAATTAAAACGACATTAGTAGATAGACGCATATCAATGTATGTATGGTTGAGATTCAGAGGTGTCATTATCTCAAATATTGTACTACAGTTATAGATCGCCGAAATACATTAACCAGGCACATATTTTAATTCCAACCCATGCTGCATAGCTGCGAATTTGCGATTGTCGCTGACTTTTAATGGGATACGATTACCAGTAAAGCATTGTGTAGCCTGTTTCAAACTACTTATATCACTTTGCAATGAATTAAATAGGATGTGATATTAGTATTAGATTCTAAAATATCCGCGTTATTATAAAAGGTAAGAATTGTATGTTTTGCTGCATTTACAATTTCTTGGTTTTCTTTTTCGTGTTTGGGAGAAGGTGGGGAAAATGTTGGCTGCGCCCTTTCTCAGATCGAATATCCAGGCGCTTCACCATCAGCACCA
Organism: Drosophila suboccidentalis; assembly: GCA_037043435.1. Taxonomy (NCBI): domain Eukaryota; kingdom Metazoa; phylum Arthropoda; class Insecta; order Diptera; family Drosophilidae; genus Drosophila; species Drosophila suboccidentalis. The sequence goes on from JBAMBK010001355.1 coordinate 16,312, forward strand.
CAATGCAGAGGGCCATTAAATAGACGGCAACCACATCGAGGAGATAGTACTGCCACCAGCTGAGTAAAAAGCAAATATGTATTATTATTCCTTTTTTTAAGTATGCCAAATCTTTTTGTTTGAAGATATACCTTAAATATCGCGCTGGAGACTGAAGATGGTAAGCACCATTGTGCCGCAGGACGTACTCAGTCCAGTAAATGGCCGTATCTAGGGCTGTGGATCGCTGATCTTTCAATAAATTCTGACGGTATCGGGCAGCATTTCTAAATTGCGGGTCATGAATGACTTTCATAATGGCTTTATACAACTGATTGGTGGAGAGTGTCTCTAAGTCCAGCTTGATGGCGTAACCATCGACCTCCGCCTTGGCCGAGTTGACGTCGTGATCACAGAACACAGGCATTGTGACCACCGGCACACCATGGTAGACCGTTTCGAACATACTCAGAAGACCTCCATGGGTAACAAAGGCGCGCAACTTGCTATGGCCAAGAATGTCCTGCTGTGGGAGCCAGCGGGATAGCTTGACATTCGGTGTAAGATCGTTCATGTCTGCCGCGTTGCCCTCATATTTCCACAGCACATGGTAGGGTAATCGCGCGAAAGTCTTCACAAGCATACGACGCAGAGATTCTGGCATATTGGCAGCTTTTACAGATGAGCCCATTGACACATAAATAAAACCTGAAGCACCTGAAGCCTCAATAAAGTCATCCAAGTCTTTAGGCAACGGTCGAGCCGGCTTGCAATGTATGCAAGCCACCTCCGCCACATTTGGGTTTAAGGCGCGGGGATAGGAGACGACCGCGTGTCCATTCTGGAGGATGAAGCTCACATTGCGTGCCATTTCGTAAGGGTGAGGGATATGTGAACCCAAGTGATCCTGCAGAACACGATGTGTACGACGCATGACATACTAGAAGAAAATAGTTGGTAATTTGATTAGGTAATCAAATAACATTGTATAGGATTGTTGTGCTTACACTGTGCAATAAATTTTGCCCAATTTGCATGCCTGTGTTCAGTGCTCTCTCGTAAAGGCTCATGGTATCCGTAAAGTGGGAGTAGAAGTTGGGAGTTATCGCATAACTGGCAGGATTCCCGGAAAGGGACAAGCTGCCCATGTAGAATCCAACGGTGTTAATGTACATAAAAGGTACCTTGTACTGATGTACCAGACCCTGCACACACTCGGGAAAGGCGCCGTCTAGTATGGCCAGGCCAAAGGTGCGATTCGCCAAGTCCTTTGTCTCAGCATCACTCAACATCGCATCGCACGACTGAAAGACAATGAAAAGCAATGATATATTTCTTTGTTTTTAAAGCAATAATATTATTTATTTTTTTGTTTTTAAATCGTTTTGGGTTACCCCTTAATCCAGCCACCTTTATTAATTACTATTTATATTATTTCATTAATTTTTGTGTAGTTTTGTAGCCCATGTTAATCGAAATAACGCGGTAGTCGACAGACGGACATATTTCAATCAATAAAAAATACTGAAGAGCTGTTACAATTGTACAAGGTGGCGCAAAAGAAGTCACCCTATTGGAAGATGCTCTCATTTTTGCAAATGGCCGCCAATGTCAAATCTGTTTTGACATTTGTGGACTAGACAGATACAGAATACAAGTGAATAAGCCATGGAGCGATACACTCCGCAAGAACGCAGAATAATTGTAATAATGTAATAATAATAACCGCTTTATCTCTCGTTTTTGATATTTGCACTGGCCGGCCAGATCACCCGAATTAACCATTCCAGACTTCTTTTTATGGGGTTTTTTTAAAGTCGCAGGTTCACGTCAACAAGCCGCAAACTCTTGAAGCCCTTAAGGAAAATATTCGCCAGGAATGCGAGAACCTGTTGCCCGAAGTTCTGGCAAAAGTGATGGAAAATGCCATAAAACGGGCGTATGGTCATGAGCTCTGGCAGCGAACACTTGGCCGATGTCATCTTCTCGCCTAAACCAATAAAATTCTTAAGGTTCGAATAAACATAATCAAAAAACAGAATCAAAATTTTTCATTTAGAAAAAAAATGAGAGCCAAACCACATCGGATGACTTCTTTTGCGCCACCCTGTATAATGTTATATTCCTATGCCCTGGAAAATGGATAAGTGGGTAATATTCGGAGTCATAGCTCAGGAAATTGCTTAGTATGGAAAACTTTTTTGTTTCTTAAGATATCTGAACTAAACTCACAAATTGTATATCCGCCCGTTACATCTGACCGTTACATCCTGACCAAATGTGGGAAAAATCGGATTGCTATATCAAATAGCTGCCATAGGAACAATCGGATGAAAATTAACCTTTAGTATGAAACTTTCAGATAAGTTCTTCATTCCAAATCTCTTTTCCGCTAAATTTATCTTTTTCCCGCCAAATCTGGATTTTCCCGCCAAATCACGAATTCTGACCTTACACCAAAGTTCAATCGCAGGGAAAATTTAATTAAATCAATCAATCAAATGATTTTATATTATATAAATTTGTTATTCAGTACAATTTTGTTAAACCGGACAGCTAAAGACCAGCCAGTCCGCGCTAGTGACGAAAGCACACGAAGGGTGCGAAAGGCAACTATTCCATAAACGTTACCAGAGCCCTTTTAAAGTACGAGGTTCTTAAAAAAATACATCACTAGTACTTGTATTGCAATTCCGATAAGTTCATTTAAAAAATTTGTACGAAATTGTCGTTAAGTAAATGGTGCTTAAGCCGGAAATAGTTGTAATTGATAATTTTGATATAATCTTAATAAGTTTATAAGACTTTACATATCTATGGATATGATTAGAAATATTCAATACATTAAATTTCAATGCTCACCTCAAACGCATAGCGTAATCCATCCCAGGGCTTAATGGGCATTTCGCCATTCATTCTGGCACCGAGTAGATCCCAATTTGTGTAGTTTTGTATATACTCAACAAGTCTTGTCGGTGTTACCTCGTGCAGGCCATCGATATGAAAATCTGCTGGAAATCCACTAAGGAAGGTTACGTTGTGCCCTCTGAAAAATGTTTTAAAATACATACATATGTATGGATATGAAATTAATGTTTATAAACACAATATACTTAAGTATCTATAAAGTTCATGAAATTATATAACATGAATTAAAGAGATTATGTGTTGAATACGAAACAAAATTGTTATTTCCTTTCTCATACTGGAATATTTCTACCATGCAAGTTGCAACGGTCTAGCGATCGAAGAATTTTGCTTAGTAGAAAAGAGTTTAGTTCTACTCGGTGTTTGTCCTGTAGTTTTAAGGCAAGCGAGTATATAATTCGTAAAGTGATTAAGTTGTCCTTCGATTTTGAATCTTTTCCAAAAGTGCATATTAAGACTTTTGAAAACTCATCTGGTTCGAAAGCTAAGCAGGTGTAAGTGGAAGGGGCAAAGCTTTAATGATTTATGTCTACCCCATACCCACATATTGTCAGTGGGCCTGAATGTTAAGTAGTTTGTTTAAGATGTTGATGTAGAGTTCACTTGCTAAATTTAGCTATAAACATCATGTCTCGAATTTTGTCTAGAATAGAAACAGGACAGCAGCAATAAAACCTGGTAGCTTTCGCTCTGCAGAAGTAGCCATTGTTGCTAGACAGTTTGATTTTGATTTGTGGAAATGCGGGCAAATATTGATTAAAGGGAATAATATTGTTACGGCCTTCATGCAACTGGTTGTGATTTAATTTTGATTTGTTTTTTAAGCTTGGAGTGTATAGTGACAGCTTTCTAACAAAGTAACAAAGTCAAAAGCATATGAATATTAAAAAACTTCTTATCTCATATCTGATAAAAAAAGTCTAATGACAAAAGAATTTTTTAGCCCATACATTTCAGATAGCTAGTTTTCAAACGAGCGTTTTTAAAAATTATACATTGAATATTTAAAAAAAAGTAATGCATTAGAAGTTATTTACAGGTGTAAGGAAGCGGGACACTTTCGAGCAATGTCCCTAATGCCTAGCTATTTTTTTTTATTTTATTAAATATATATTATATCATGTTATATGACGTTCGTCACAAATTTGTGTATCCGATATTTTGGGACTTGAAAATGCTTTCATCACTCGGGTTTAACCTTAAAGTTTTTTTTTAATCTAACAATCGATATGGCTCAAAAATATTTAGTAGAACTTACACATGGGACTTGAAATTGCTCCCTGCGTCAGTAACACCCATTACTATCCGTTTGTTGGTGTATTCGTCGATCTTAGACATTATTGGGGATAGAAATCCCAGCTTTGAAATCTAAATCGATTCAGTTTTAAATTTGGGAACTTTGAGACCTTCCGGAAAAAAATACGGAAATGGCAAAATCGAAAAAAATATTTTTTTTAAATCCTTTCGAAAATGTTTTTGTTTTTTCTAGAATAAAGGTAATATTGTATGTTGCATCTCAGATAGGCAAACACATTTCTGTGTAAGGTTTCGATAATGGAACCCTATGTGTTTCGTTAATAGGCTCGCTTATTTTATGAAAATGTTAATTCATACGTAAGTTAAAAAAGGCTAACAAGCTTTTAAAGTTGTCTAAGGGTCAAAGATCTTTCTATGATCATGTATAAAAATAATTAAGCATTCAAATTTTTTGTGTTGTTCCTGCCATTTGTAGTTTTAGTGCATTCTGAATATTCGCAATACACACCTGCTGATCAGTCCTTTGGCAAGCTCCCAAAAGGGTATTTTGTGGGACTTTGTGCCTCCCATGGTGGCCATTAAAATGTCCGCACCCAGGGCCTGGCTGGAGTATATGATAATCAACAGGGTGCTTATCCGATACATGTTGCTGCAAAGGAGAAATAATAAATACTTTATTTCGGTAATTAAAATTATATTTAAAGAAATTGGACCAACTTTAAGGGAGTTGCCACAAACAGAGTGACACGACTGAAAACCGTTTTGAAAATAATCGTAACGCCTTTTTACTGCACGGCATTTTATAGCTTTAATAGTGATATTTATGTACCGGTATGTGAATACGAATTTAGACCGGATAGGCTATTTAAATCAAGTAATCGAGCGTGTAATGCCTGAGCTCTCCGACCACAAATTATATATCGAATATATATACACAAGTCTATATTCACAACTTATGCGTTGTTGTAAACAAAATTTTTTGACATTCATATAGTGGACTTTAGAACAGTATTAGCGAAAAGTTAACGCACGTTAGGGCTGTAAACATTAGTCGAACGTTATTAGAAAACCAAACTTGCCTTAGCGATGACTTAAGATGACGGTATTATAATCAGGTCAATTTAACTAATAACATTATAAGGGGCAATTTATCGTGTCCTACTTTTGCTAATATTTCATTTTATATCCACAGTGTAAAACGTTAACAAATACACCAAAAGTATTTGGATATTCTTAATTATAGTACACAACAGGTTTCGGTTCTTAATTTGGTTTTCGTCAGGGTCTGTCGGGCTAGGTGAAGGGTGAAGTGCATGAAAAGCAATTAAACTTAACAGAATATTCACAAATGATAAATCCCAATAGATCCGTCACATATAGTACGTATGTATGAACATGTTTATGTGTAAAAGCATTTTGTAGTAATTGCCTTTAAAGTAGTATGAGTAGCTCCATTACTAAGAATATGACTATAAATTGTGATACATGTATATGTATTTCAGTTATTTAAATACATATATAAAAGTCTGTATAAGCATTTATTAATAACGTAATTCTAATTTGATTTGATATCCTTTGATTGTATTAAGAAATAAAATTACTTGTGAATATATTAAATAGATACAAGTACCTGCAAAGTGTACGTTCAGTAAAGAGCTTGATGTTAAAACCACGAACTTATGACCACAGCTTAATTCAAGTGACTTAATTGATTTGTCTATTTGTATTTTAAAAATAAGACATTTAAGAGCAATTATGGTTGAAAAAGCGTTTTTTTTTTCAAAACAAATAATTATTCTAATAATTTTTCGTTGGGCGTGCACGATCTATGAATGTATGTATGTACGTTTAAGTAGTCCAAGCCTAAACTCGTTATGAGCGGATCGGACAACATGTTCGCGGGCGGACAAAAACGAAAATATTAGGCATGCAAAGTTTAAGTACTCGAGATGAGAAAAAAATAGGAAGATATGGACAGGGATCGCAAACAGGAGTTATAAGTCGGAAAAAAATAAATATTTTTCCAATTTTTATGTTTTTGAATGAAAATTACAAATTGCAAATAAGAGTTATGGTATAACTTTTAAATAAAAATTGGAAAATAAATTTTATTTTATTTTATAAATTATAAAAATTAATCACAATCAATATACCAGGGTTACAGAAAAATTTTCACAAAATAATCGCAAAGTTTTAAAAAGTACTCTGGTTGGATTTCGAAAGCAAAATATGGTAAAGTTAGGAATGTAACTGCCTAAATAAGCCATTACGACCGTTCTGTTTGGCCGATCTTTTGTTGAATTTTTTTTGCACAAATTGATTTTTTGAATATACATCAATAAGATCGATGGTAAGACGGCTAAGGTACATATTACTCCATGTGAAGTTGTAAATTGAGAAAAGTAGAGAAGGGTAATGGGTATTTTCCAGTCGAGTGTTCTCGACCAGAGCTATGTTACGCGTTCAGCTACAACAATCAAGTAAGGGTAACTCGCGCCACGGTTGAGCTTGAATTGTCTGTAACCAGTTTCAGCTTTAAACGAAGACTATAATAATTATGATCATCGTACGTGTATCGGGTTGAATGCGCCGAAAATAAAAACGAAAGTCCAGGTCTAGCAAGTGATGCACAGTGGGGTATGATTTATTTTCAATGGGGAAGTCAAATTATGCAAAAGAATATGTTAAATTCTTTTCTTAGTTTGAATTCTGAATAAAGTACAATAACCCTAAATATTGGTTATAATAATGTATATGTATCTCAACAAAATGATTTCCTGTTATATTATTGTATTTACAATAAATAATAATTGCTTTAATATTAACTACATAAAGATGAAGGACGTTTCGTGGGAAATATTATTCGGTTGAGCCTCCTGCGATATATAAAAATAAACCTGAAATGCATATGAGATCAGGAACCTTTATAGAAGGTCAAAACTTGAACGATGCCAATCAGAATCGAGGTTGCCTCCTTTAGCCTGCTCAAAGTTATTATATCCATTTTTGGTACGAATATGATATAAAAAGATGTCAAGTTCATCTATCTGCAAGAGAGATGTCAGTCAGACTCAGCACACGAGGTTGCCTTAGACAATGGGATGGTAAAGAATATGCAGTGAAAGTATGAATATCGTTTTCGTAAACACTCTTATGAATTGTACTTGTTTGTATTTTTCTTGTGTGTAGTGTGTATTTTATACATAGCTGTGACCGTTTAGGTCAGTTTAACACACAAACAATAGATCTGCACACATAAAAAGCGTTGTTGAGCCAAGCGTAGCTGACATTATTAAGCCGGGAAAACACTTGATAATGTACATTTATGTTTTAAGCGTAACTTTCGACGAATGATAATACAGTAGATAACGGTTTTGTGGATCGATAAAAGTATAATGTAGTTATATAACTAGATACTTAGTACGTGTTTGTGTGTCTACAATGAACTTATACAGGTCAAATGAATAAAAAACTCTTGCAAGATTCGTAATAATAATGCATTTACAATGCAAATGCCAAAGAGTTAACACTCTCGTAGATCATTCCTTGTAGTTATCAAGTTTCGCTCGGAAATTTACGACATTACAAAATTATTAGGTAACTACGAAAACAAGCTTTGTAAGTTGTAACGACATTAAAAAAACATTTTGTGAATATTTTGAATTCCTTGGCCAGCACGGTTATCAGCACTGAAAAATATTTTATCATCCTTTTAGTGTTAACAATGTTCATATGTTCTTTGTAAAAAATTTCAATAGACAACATTTAATTAATGAGGGATGAAGATAAGATAATTTTGAACATTTTTTTTTTAATTTATATTGAGTGTCAACCCTATATTTAAGTTGTTTATTCACATATAGCTCCAACTTAGTAGAAATTTGCGACCAACACTAAAGACTAAAGCTTCATCAGCAATTTAAGAATTGAAGAACTCTTTTTAAGCCCTTTATTTAAAAAAGATAATTTAATTCACTTTAGACATTTACGGATCTGTTCTAAAAGTCATATAATAAACTAAAGGGTTGCTTTAAATAAAATAAGTGAAGATTGTCTTTTTTCAAATGTTTAACGACACCAAAATAATAATTTTATAAATCAAAATAAATATATTGGGCGCTGTCCTAGTAAACCCAAGTGAAGTTTGGTTGGGTTGGCTCGCAAAACCTTTGATCAAAAAGCAAAGGAGTGAGCGGATGTCTTGATGAAATTTAGTAAGCGGCTCAGCACTCAAAATTGTTTTATCTGTGACTCCGAGTGTTGCTTGAAAATAACGTTTGTGACGCCCCTGATTCTATTATTCCACGTTTAGTTGTAGAAAACATAATATTCGTAGATAAAATTCTGCATAGTTTAAGAATAACAAATCAAATAAACACTAGCAATGATTTCCATATGATTATTAAAATGCTAACTCAGGATGTTCCAGGATTCCAGTATATGGTTTTTTTTGGGTCAAATTGCATAAACTAAATTAAAATCTTGAGTGAATGGCGTAAAGTCATTTTCGAGTTGCAAAAGTGACCACAGGTCTATGATTAGCACAAATGTAGTTTTCGAACAGAACCAGTTTCGTGGTCGGACACTGTGCAAACAGAGTGCCGAGTGGATTCAATGAATTGCATCCATACGAGTTCAAGTGAGTACATGACCAACTTGTCTATACTCGGTATGATTACCCAACATTGTAGCTTTAATACACTAACAGAGGGTCGAACTACTTATTCTATAACAAAATTTTCATTATATTTATAGAGAGAGCGTTTCAGTCGGACAGACAGATGGCAGGGGGACAAATTGCCATCAACTCAGCTCGTCACCCTAATTAAATTAAGTACCCAAATACACATATATTTGATGGGGTCAGAAACACCATTCTCAATAAGCTACACATTTCGAGCCAAATTTTAATCTTATTAAAAATGAGTGTAAGAACTGTAAGATTGCGGAACGAATCTCTGTAAGATGTTTCAACTTACACTTGTATTCTAACATGCTGATTTTATATATGTATATTTGTAAGAGAATAAAAAGGCTGAACATGATCAAAAGCTTGCCAGAAACACAACGAATTAAGCTGTTCATTTTATATGCGCAGCTAAATAATGCCAAAAATGTGTCGATGTTTTTTGCACATATACGTACATATGTACATACAAACACAAACACACCTAGGCAGATATGCCAAACAGTATATCTCTAGATGTGCAAAAACATTGCGCAAGTACACCACAGAAATTAAAAACAAGTTTTGAAAACATATCTTGACTATTTATAATACACGTTAATGGAATGACACAACTCCTACAAAACAATAATTTAGTTTTTGTTTTGTTTTTTATTTTGTTGAAAAGAAACTTTTGTTTCCCATCATCATTCCTTTTTCAATGTCACTTACAATTTGTATATCATTTGTTTTCATCTTCTTCTTTTTTTTTTCTTATTATGTATGTATGTATTATTTTTGATGATGATTTTTTGTGCCAAATCTTGCCCATAAATTATATGCAGATGTGACAGATTCGAAAAGCGAAAAACCCGAAATCATGGCAGAAAATGACATTGAATGAAACCAAACTAAACACTTAATTAGCATACTCCGATAAATGTGTAACTCGCAGGTTTTAACAATAATATCCATTGGGTTTCATTTCATAAGGTGGCCTGAGTAAGTTCATTATGTAATGTATGTGTGTACAGGTGTGTGAGTACGAGTATGTGTGTTAGTACACGATATAAATAACAAGTGTGACTGCGCAACAAGTTCGTGTCGCAAGTCTTTTGTTTTTGTGCTTCTCCGATTTTTAAGTAGAGTTTTCTTGAACCGTCAAGTATGTAAGTTGTTGCATTGCTTTGACCTTGTGACAGCCCAACGTATTTGCAGTTATGTTATATTTTTTATTTTGTTTTAAGTTTATTTTGCACAATCAATTTGGCTTGCGCGCCGGTTCGTCTCGTAACGATTTCGTGTTTCGTAAAAACATATACATTTATACATATGTAAAAATTTATACAGTTAGCCAAGTAAATGTTTTGATAAGTTACAAGAACAAGTTTACTCAAAATTCACTGGATTTAACTATATTACCTTTGTGAAAAGAGCTACTAGACTTGCTGTGTGTATTTAAGGATTTATAAGTATGATAGTCTATAGTTAATGTTTTTATGGTATGTATTTTGAGCCATTTCCTTAACAACTTCAAGTTTCATAATTATTTATCTATGGAATCTAGCTATGTACCTATTTATTTGTATATTCCAAGTGAATCCGGTCTGGAATGTATTTATGTTTGAATGCTTGATGAACGAACGAACAGTCGCGTGTTGAACTTTTTGTTTTTGTTTTGGTGCACTTTCAATCTTCTTTAATCTGCATTCGTCAGTTGTTTGTTGTTGTCCGTTGTCCGTCCGTTGTCTGCACGTTTCATTGGCCGCCGCTCAATTCAATATTGTTGCTGCTTTGCTATGTATGTATGTGATCGTGCATAAGAGAAGCAGTTAACACACTTTCACCACAAACCACTTGCAAGTGTATTATTTAATACAGGTACTTGAATAATACAACTGCTGCATTTTTGCACTGGCGTCCACTTTCGCGTAACTGTTACCGTTACTCCGCAGCTCAAAAATTATAAGACGGCCAGAATAAACACTTTAATTTGACTGACACCGTCGCCGACACCACAATCGTAAATATGTGAACATGCGAATGAATGTGCAATTGCGAATTTAACCAACAATTCATAGACTGCAAAAACAAGACAATTACTATGACTATTCCATCAAATGCAGTCAGTTTTGTTTTGTTTCTTTTCTTTGTTTTAAACTGTTGCGAAGTTGCCTCTGCGCTCCGGCGAAGACAACAAAGTGAGAGCAAGTCTGCAAGTAGTTTCACCGCCCGACACTCAAGACTAACTAAGCGACTGTTTGATGATAAAAACGTCGCTGTTGCTTTTTCGGAGTCATTGTGTTGAAGACAAGCGCCGCGGCGGCGTCGCAACTTAACAAAGGTTGCCACACTTATCGCTTTCGCGCCAAAGTTACAAAGTTTTAATTTATGTTAGCGCGCTGCCACTTTGTTCGAAAATTTGCGTAGCCAAGGCTGCCACCTTGTTTTGCCAAAGTTGGGCCAAAGCTGCCACACGGCTGCAGCTTTGTCTGTCTTGTTTTCTATTTTTTGTTAGGTTCGATAATAATGCAATAAATGTACAATTTCCAATACTATTTTTTAAATAAATTCTAAAAAAAATGTATAAAAATCGACAAAAATATAAAAAAAACTAGTGGACGGTGTCGAGCATACTCGACTCTCTGAGACCCTGTACTTATAATGAAAAGCAAACACTGCTTAAAATTAAATAATATTAATCGCTACAAACATTAAAATATTTATGTATTAAATGTACTTTTCGCCCAACAAGGGTGCTCCAGACGGCTACAGCCAGTGTGCTCGACTGTAAGATACCCTGTACCCTGGCACACCGAAAGCTTAATACTTATTTGCACGCCCTTAGACACGCCGACGGTTTGATGATGCCGCATTAAGTTTTCGACTAATTGTTTGTGTTGAATTTGTATCTTCTAGTGAACCGATTTAAGCCAAAGTCGATCAAAATGTGAGACATAGAATATTCCCAATCTATGAGTTCGGTTGAGATACTAAAAAAAATTTCATACTTAGTCTATATTTTCGATTTATCGTTCCCATGATATAGTAGTTCGATGTCAGCCAAATCAGGATGTATGGGACCATGATAGTCTGTCAGTTTGGTTCAGTTATGTCAAACAACAGAAAAGCTTTTCGTACTAAGACTTGATTTTCGACCGATTGTTCCTATGGAAGCTATATGATAAAATGGTCCGATCCAAAATGTAAAACAAACTCGATCTGCTTGCAATATAGACGAACCTACATACCAAGTTTGGAATCTCTAGTTCTTATCGTCTCTGAGATCTAGGCGCTCTTACAGACGGAGAGAAGGACAGACGGACATGGCCATATCGACTCGTCGGCTGATCAAGAATATATGTACTTTATGGGGTCTGCTACGCCTCCTTCCGCCTGTTACGCACTTTTTTTTTGTGACAAAGCTAATAGACCCCTGAACTTTTTTTAAGCACGGGTTCTAAAAATTCCTGTGAAAATTTCAATATTCAAGCTTCAAAATTAAAGCTTAGTACCCAAGTTAGATAAATTTTACGCGGCGTAGTGTTCAATATTTAGCTGTCGACGAGCGTAAGGCCAGTGTTGCCAATGCAACACGGACAAATAACAAAAAGTTGAGTGGTAACTCTATGCGACAGCTGCGGTCTATTTTAAATTTGAACATGCAGAACTGATTTGGATAAAAGAGGAGAGAATAGGCAATGAAAATTGCAAATTAAAGTTAATAGAGGAAAAATATGCGATGCCACGCAACCACAGCGCGTGTTGGGTGCACCCATCGATTTTGAACTTCTAATGAGGATTCACCATTTGTGCTAATGAAAAAAATACAAAAATATCTATAAAAACCATTTTAGCTTTCGTTCTTGCTTATAATATACCAATATTGTCATCGCTATTGACCAAATTCAAATAGTCTTCATAGTTTTCACTTGTGTGCCAGACATTTATCTCCAGTATACCCAGCGAAACTCTAAACAGTTTGATGTTTCGCTGGGCCAGTCAGCTGTTTCAAACAGTGCTGCCCAGCCCCGTTCCTTTATCTAACAGCTCTGTTATTTTCTTGAGTCTGCGGACACCCAAGCGTAGCTAATGTCAAGTTCTTCTTCTTCACCCTACGCCAGCGTTTTTTTATATGGAGTTTGGGTTTACGCCAGGCCTTTTTTTGAGTTTGCGTACTATGCTTAAGCAAAAACTAAAAAAAAATAATTTTTAAAAATTTGAGTTTTTCTGTGGGCTGATGGTTGCAACCTTGTTTGGAGCCAAAGTCGCTTCAGCAATGACACGCTGTCTTGCTAAATTAAATATTGCAATTCAAAAAGTAAATAAAGCATCTTTTGGCTTTATAGTTGTTGAGTGCTCCAGTCATGTTGATTTTAATAAACAGTGTTTGCACATCTTCTAATTTTGTTGTCTAGTTATACTCGACTATATAATTTAGGTATTGCATCGGAAAGTAACTAATATGTTTTGATACTTCATTTTTTCTAGAAAGTAAGCACTATGAATATGAAAAAACTGCCTCTAAAGGCAGCTATCCTAAAAAGACAGTTTTATTTCCTAAAATTGAGAATAGATTTCATCGTAGACGCTGAAATAAGGTAAGTCACGTGTCAAAATAGTGTCGAAAACCTTGTCTGCTCGAACCTTCTTTTGACAGAATGAAAGCAAGCCAATAGTGAAATTATTTGATTTAACTTACCACATTGGAATATGTCAGCTTGTAGTAATTTTACCATGATTTCCCTAGGAACGCAGTTAGAACACGACAGAGGGCAGAGAGTTCATTATGTGTTGTTTTTAGCTTTGTTTTTTGAATCCCTTTATTTTATATGAAGTTGAATTAAATTTGCTCCCAAAATGATTATTGTTATACTTGTGCTTAAACAAACATGTTTACATTGCATAATACAAATATTTTGGAATTTTTTTTAGACTTAAAATTTTGTGGAAATTAAGAAGATTTTTTTTTAAGTTAAAATTAGTTGTTCAATAAAATTCTAGTTGGCCAGCCAGCAAGGTTTTCCACCAATTTCATTTTATCCGGAGTTGTATCCGAGTATTTGAACTCAACGAAAAGCTGTAGTAGAGACGCACACCTGAAAATGTTTTGGGCTTAAAAACTAAATCCGATAGATGGCGCTATTCAGTTGTTAAATGTATCGCCGTGACTTCGAAATGGAATGGAAAAACTGTTTAACTTTCAGAGGCTCTACCACTTTTATACTGCGCGTCATCAGGTTAGCACACTTATTATAAGCTTAATATAACTGCCCCTTTTGTTGTTGTTTTTAGCAGGCAGCTTCTTTTTAATTATCAATTTAACTATCATCTTCATATGCTCTCTCACTGTAAAGAAAATCACGAGATGAAAAAGTCCCGGCTTATGTTTTTTTGTATTTTCTTTTATTTTCGATTGTAAAGTATGTAATATTCTTGCGTCATCAGGTTAACACACACAATTTCAAATTCAATTATCTTTGGCATTTAAGCACGTGACACATCCAAATTTGTTTTGCTGCGTTAGTGATCTCTTTACTTTAATCTTCTTTTCCAGTGCTCATAAGAGAGCAATTTTGAGAGAAGCGTCAATTTATCATGACTCGACCGCAAAGATCAAGGGCCAAAGTTGGTGTTTAAGCGAGCTTTTCTACAATTCAGAGGGTTATAAGGAAGACTCCACATTCAAAGAGACTAAAACTAAAGAAAAAAACCCTGCTTAAGGATGCTCTTAATGCACCACTCCTTAATTTTGCACGAGAGCACAAGTCGAGGAGTTCTGATTGCCACCACGATGTTTTTTTTGGATGGACCCGACGGATGATCCGTGATCTTACGAAGGTGGAGCACCAATTGGATCATCTTCATTGCTGTATGGGTGGTGTGATGGTGTGTGGAGCTATGGAACGTGCGAGTTGCAATTTTTGACTGCAAATATGAACTCGAAATTATACAAAGTAGTGCTTGGGCATGCATTTCGAAATATTATTTTACTAAAACACCATGAGATAACGTAGGAAACAAAATGAACTTTTGTGAATAATATTTTATCTTTTAGATGAAAATAAGGACTCCGCGCCCAGCTCGCTTAAGCGCCCTCGACAGTAAGGATGTGTCTAGATGTGTCTAGATTAGAATAATTGTTTGCTTGAACTCTAAAGAGGACTGGTTGGAAAATAAAAGTGCTTTCGTGCCTGATCGCAACTAAAACAGCAACAACTATAAGCTTTAGCTATAGCTCTGAGTACGTCAATGAATTTTTTTAGCTTGGCTCTGCTGTGACTAATCGCAATAATGTCAGCCTGAAGATTTTGTGAAGAATAACACTTGCCAACAGGTGCAACTTTGTGCTCCGTAGGCAAATCGATGGACAAACGAAGACAACACTTTACAAGGCGCTCATCCTTCCAGGGCTTCTAAATGCCTAGAGCGGCAGCCTGGACTGTCGCACTATTAGATGCAGCTGCTCCTGGGATGTTCCACGATGTGAATTCTTCGCAAAATCCTTGGACCTGTTTGCGTTGGCGGTACCTTTCGTATCAAGAAGTCAAATTGTGCATCAGAAGCCATATAATATAATTATATATACGTAAATCGACACACATTTGTACTGACTTAAATATTTATAACAGCTATTAGTCCATAGTGAGACATAAGTTCTTGAACAACTTTGCAAAAATTTATTAATACAATTTCATGGAGCAATGCAAGTGTAAATTTCATCA
Organism: Drosophila suboccidentalis; assembly: GCA_037043435.1. NCBI lineage: Eukaryota > Metazoa > Arthropoda > Insecta > Diptera > Drosophilidae > Drosophila > Drosophila suboccidentalis. The sequence goes on from JBAMBK010001355.1 coordinate 31,867, forward strand.
TACCTACATAGTTACCAATAGTTCAAATAAAAGTAAAAAATTTGAAATCATTTATCGTTTCGGGAAAAGCTTTGAAAATTAGTTGAGCGTTTTATCATTTCCTATAAAATCCTAAGTGATTGACCGATAATCATAAAATTGCATTCGACAGTTTTCTTCCAACGATTCGACTATATTCTAAAAAACTGTTAAAAGTGGACTTGAGGCTAATTGAAGTGGATAATTCATAAACTTTTTTGATAAATTAAATATTCAAATATTTTCTGTCAAAATATTTCAAAATTACAATAAACATTTAAATATCGGCGTTGCGTTATTATGCTTAATATTAGTATAAAAGCCATTATATAGAGTTTATTTATTATTTATTGAAAAGATATCAGACAATTAGATTAGCTGGTGATGAAACTTAATAGTAAGTTGATTGTCAATCAATCAGTCAGTAAGCTTAAAATGTTTAATATACTGTGATATGGGTATTTCCAGGATCGAGAACGCGACATTTGTACGTTTTTAAATGAAAAAAAAGTGGTAAAAGCTGACATTTTCAAAACTGCTTTCTCACGTGTCTAATGCATTATATCAATACTATTTTTATTATAAATGACAAGCTTTGAAGACTTGTCGTTTTCGAATTATTTATAAAAAACAATGCATCGCGAACGTGACGAAAAATGGAAGTCGTTTTTGACTTCATCTTGACAAATGCGAAAGTCTGCAAAATGTGGCGAGTAATTTGAAAGGAAATACTCTTAAGCCATAATAAAATAATGTAGTTTTCCATTTTAGAAATAGTTTTGATAAGTTACAATCATTTTATTTATTTTACAAGTTTTATTAGTAATTTGTAACGCGACATCGCGAACGTGACAAGATTTCCAGCTAGTTTGTGCCAAGAATTTGTTCATCAAATTTTATTCGACACATCGAAAACAACTTATAAAACTTGTTTTAAAACAAACTTTCAATATATTTCTATATATTAAAATGATTTATGTTACAATATTACTGTCCTACTAAGTGTAATCGTTAAAATACAAACGGTCCATTTTGGAAATACATTTTTAAGAAAATTGACAAAAATATGGAAAAAGTGATTTTATTCCAATGTAGAATCTATATGTTCATCCTATTGAATTTCTTTTAGCGTATATTTCTTAAATAAATAACTTGAATACATTTTTTGGAAGAAAATTTCACAAGATGTGAGTTTTTGATTAATTTTACGTTTTTCGTCGTGGTGCTTTCGTCACTAGCGCGGACTGCCGTCAGCAGCGATATGGGATATTCGTCACAAAATTGGATATCAGAAATTTTGGGGCATAAAAATGTTTTCGTCCCTAGACTTTTACCTCGTAAAGAGGTTTTTTTTATAAGATATCAGAAATTTTTGAATAGAACATTAGAAATTTTGAAAATTGCAATATTTTTTGACAGTAATCGCTTTCGCTTGAATTTCACTAAAATTTTATGAAATTTAATTTTTTTTACATTCATTTTGTACCTTTTTCGTAAATTAATTATTCCAAAAATATCTGGAATGTTACAGAAGCCATTTTCGTTTTATTTTAAGAAGATTTGTTAGGACTCAATGGATACAAATTGTAAGGCTATAGCACAAATGGCTCAGATAATATTTAACTTTGAGTGTGAGTGTAAGAGGGGCGCTAACCTGATGACGCGCAGTGTACATATATCTAAAAATTAGATTGATGCTGAACCAATGGAGACTTCACAATCAGATATTCACAATGGAATAGTATTTGATATTTAAGAGCTAGTGACAATATTCGGAAAACGAGGTATCACAAGAAGTAATGTGACTAGAGACAGATTCAATTATTTGGTAGGGTTTTGTTACTGTATACATGCTTTTTCCGAGAACTTTAGTTTATTTCTAGTTGTGTATGAGTCATGGAGGAGATACACCTGAGTCTTTGATGTCAAGGCCTCCTTGGATTGTGGTAATTAGCCATTGGGCATGAAGACAATTAGGAGCTTTCATTGTCATTTCACTTAAATTGCAAATGTAAAATAAACCATAATTAAAACATTTGTTGGCCGTAAACGTGGGTAACCAGAGCAAATTGTAAATTACACGCTCGCTTAACCACTGGCCACCCCAGCTAAGAATTGGGCAAGATGCACGATGAGGTGCGAGTATACGAGAGTCCACAGTGGTTGCAACATGAAATTGTAATTACAATTTCCTGACGCTTTGGCGAAACAGGAGACTGGAATGGTGTTTGCCACCGTCTCCTTCTCCTTCTCTTCATTTGCCTTCGTCTCCGTCTCCGCCTCCGCATTTGTTAACATGCGCGTGCTAAAAAACGCTCTCCTCGATTTTGCCTATCGGTGTCACTAAGTGAGGGCTACGTGACAATTTGTTGTTACGCGAATCTCCCCATCGCCGCACATTGTGTGTGTGTCGACACCCCCTGGACGGCGTAAAAAGTGAATCGCCCCTCGTGGTCGTTTTATTTCAACCCGAAAATTGTACCAACATGTGGTAACCCATAATTTACGCCGAGGGAGTTATCAATATGATTACCATTAGGTATTCCAATGAATATCATTTTATGCTACAAATATTTTCACTTTTTACTTTCGGTTATTCAAGTGCTAGCAAGTTTCGCAGATACGAGTATGTATACCAATCTTAATCTTACAGATCCAGGCTAAATATTGTGACATTGAGCCTGCTTTGTACATCATTTGAAATCCCTTAATAAGCCTTTTACTCTGTCAAATTACCTATTTGTCAAGCAAATCGTTGTGAAGGACAACGAAACAGTTTTAAATTTGAACACACAACACAAATTGTAAGATCAAAAACAAAAATTGAAAATTACCATCTGTCAAAATTCACGTCATTCCACGCAATCTGTCGTCGTTGATGTCGATGTTGATGTTGCTGTTGAACTCGTCTCCCATCCGAACAGGCTAATCCACTGAATAACATTGTGGAAATATCCTTTCAGTTGGACGGAGATAATTGCATATACATATACATATACATTTACATTTATACTATACGGCACTTATCATTGTGTTTGTATGTCATTTTCCTGGTGCACTTGTCGAGTGTAGTGTTGGTTTACCGATTGAACCCAAGGCTCTCATTAAAAAATACCCCTTCGATTTTTTGTAACATGCTCACAGACAACCGCTAAAGAGGGGTGAAGCAGTTAAGTAATTGTGAACTGTATTGTGTTACCTTTGGCCTTAACCGACACACTAACGATGGGTGTTATGGCGTTTAAAGTCTTTCTTACCCCCAATTAGTTTTAAAATAGCTATTTAAGAGGGAGAAAGGCTCAGAGAACAGTTGAGCATCTGCTCTTGATTCCTTAAAGCCGTTCAGCTAGCTTAGAAATTCATCACATTTACCTTTACTTAATATTCAATCATTTTCCCGAGTACCCATCATATTTGCAATTCAATTTGATACCTGCTGAAATTTATTCACAAATCAAATTTTTTAAATCTATGTTGCATAAACATCAATGATTGTGTTTATTCATTGAATGGATTTACGAGACAGCGAAATATCCTTAGTTATGGCTTTTAGCCAGACAACATACAAACATATATCGATTGGATATGTGAATCTTGCAACTAGGATACGCTCTGAATCTCTAAGTTACACAAGGGAGTAGCATTTGTGTTGCGTAAAATATTATGACTAATATTAAACTGTCTCGGCGTGCTGATTTCAAATCTAAAGTCAGAATGTGCGTATCAGCTTTCGATTTAATTAAACGCGTTTTTAAAGAAAAATATATTTTTTATTAAAAAACCGTTAGCTAAATAACCACAATATGATTGGTCGACTACTAGATAACAAGTTAGGGTAAAACCAAACACAAAAATAAAAATCATCTTGATGATTTATTTATTTATTTATTCCGCCTTTTCATTGGCGTTTGATACTTAAAATGGGATCTTTTCTTATTCGCCCTTAATCAGGTATCCAAACTGAATCAAATAGAATTAAAAAACACCTGTTTTATCAGCTGTACCTCCAAAACTAGAGCTGCTACAGAAAAAATTGGTAGATAGATTTGAAATCAGCGACCTCAAATTAGTAAACAAAAGGCATAAAATTCCATGCTGCAAAAAACTGTAACTGAATATTAAAATGTACAGGTAATAGGTATATGAAATTCACCGTTTGTATATTTCAATGTTGTGGTTAAGTCGATGGCCCAGTAGCTAGAACTCTAGTCTTTAGTTATTTTATTATAAGGAACTTATGTATAATAATTAAATAAATAAATAATAATAATAATGTTGTGGTTAAATATATTTTTTTAATTCAAATTTTTCATCAATTCTTTGACACTGGGAGTGGATATTTCCAACATCCTTTTAAGTGGAGTTTTAATAAATAGTTTCATGGACAAGATGAGTAAGATATGATTTTAACGCCCTCTGAGTTCTTTGATTAGAATGGATATTATCCAAAGCTAATTTATTTATTTATTTATTTAACATCCTAGTGCTATAAGTTGTATGATTAGTGCACTAGTCACAACATAATACAATAGATTTAATCCTATGATTGGTATTACAATTCTTTTAAAATAATTTATAATTAGTTTTAACAATTCTATTTCAATTTAATAATTTTAATGATTACAATTTTTAATATTACTTGCTTTTGAACTATTTTTAAATAAGATTGTTTAGGTGCATCGAGAGTTTGGTCTTAAGGTCATGTGGAATATTGTTCCAAAGGCGAATAGCATGTACAACGAAATGCTTTTCTGACAATGAGAGTCTATGTCTTATAGCTGAGATATTGTTGTTATGTTTGTTCGTCGTGAGGTTGAAAAATTAAGTTTTTCATATAAGTAACTAGGTTCTTTTGTGGTAATTATTTTATGCAACAACATTAAGGTAATAAGTTTGATAAGTTACGAATTTATCCATAAATCACAGGTAGACTAGCTTGTACCTTATGAAAATATTTGTTATTTAGTATATTCATTACTGATGTCTAGCGGAATATGTTTGCTTAACAGGCATAAAGAAGATTGGGCAAGAAATTAAATGATTGGTATTCAGTAGACTTCCTGATCCAGTTAAAACCTAACATGAAATGTGAATTTTATCTGTATGTTTATATGCCAGTTTGTCTAAGGATCAATTTGTGGATTCTCAATTATTTGTTAAACGAATTGAACTGCTTATGTAAGAATGATTGTTCCAGAGCGAAATTCACTTGCTACAGGGATTTGCAGGAGGATTAGCCCAAAAATAATGAACCGCACCGCTCAAGCATTTGCCGCTATTGGCTTTCCCATGAATAAGCAATATTTACTCGAGTGCGTAATCCTCCCGCTCGCATTTAGCAGGGACACTAAAAGAGCAATTGTTGCTGGGCATGAAATTCAAATACAAACAAAATGAACAATATCCATTCATGAACCTGTCAATCTTCAATTGAATTGCGATTGTGATTGTGTGAATATGAAATTCAATTGGAATGAATGTCCGTTTATCCGTGTGTTTATTCAGCCACTGAATGGGCGCCATCTGTTAACTTGCTTACGTTTGCTTACAGTACATCTGTACATAAATATGTATACATACTTGTGTACATCAACCTTCAGCTACTTGCAGCTACCAATTACCAATACAAAAAAAAAACACATTTGATATTAGACTGCGACAGTCGAGTAAGAACTCGGTGCACCTGTTAAATTAAGCAATTGAATTGCTTACTAGCCGTGTAATAAAATAGGACAGTATAATATTATGTTCAAAAATATCTATGTTTTGGGTTAAGCCTACAGTACATACGGACTAAGGAGTACAACATTCATTTCTATTTACCTGTTTATTTAAATTGTCTTATTTATTGATTAATATCAATTATACTCCAAAATGAAAACGTCAATATAAAATATAGACTTGAAATAAGTTACAAAAAATAAATTAATAAACAGGGTATAAAAAACAAGTAGAATACAAGCGAGAAAGGTTATCTTCAGCACCCCAAAGATTTGATACCCTGTATTCTGGCAGCTATATGATAAAGTGGACCAATCTAAAGCAATTTTATTCAGCATGTCAGGTAGTAAATCAAAATCCAACAACATCAAATTCATATTCTGTGAGATTGGGTAAGATACGAAGAATCAATACCGATTCGATGGCAGCTACATTTGTGGTAGAGTGATCTGATTTCCACGGACAGACACGCAGACGGACGGATTGACTCTATAGATATGTATATATTTTATATGTGGACGCCACGCCTCTTTTAATGCACTACCTTTTGTATTACGAAACTCTTATATAAGCTGATGGTACTTAGAAAGAGCTTACAGAATAGCTAGATATTTCGATTTAGTTGCCCTTTTATCTTATTTATTTTATTAAAAATGTTTTTCATAGCTTCTTGGGTCTGTTTTACAGAGCTTGCCATATGATTTTGACACTGTAGATCAGTGGTCGGCACCAACACAGTCATATGTTTGCATTGCGTTAGTGTGCATTTTTGTTCGCCTAACAGCCGAATAACAGCGACGTTAACAGAAGCAAATCGTAGCAGTGTGTCGTACGTGAGCGTACGTGAGCGGCAGCGCAGTCGCCACGCAAGTTTCCTATGCCTACGGGATAGGGCCGTGCCGAGCCCTGCTGTAGATCTAAATCTATTTTTAATCAAAGGTAATTTCTTTTCTCGAAAAGAGGCAGATTGAAGCAAAAGTTCCAAGGACTTGAAACTGTTTCATTTCATCAATTGTTATTTTTGATATAATATTTTTCGGCAGGAGTCTCACGATTACTTATTAAAGTTCACCTCCTATTCAAAGAAATCTAACTGATTTTGATCAAGGAAATTCAAATGAATGCTGGAGATATTTTTTTTATTTTTTGATAAAAAGCACGTAAGCTGGAGAAGTTTCATGGCTCTAATATTAGTTTGCCTTGTCAAATTTTCTTATTTCCAGAACAAGACGCTGACATTTGGCACAAACAATATGGTAGTATTAGATGTTTAATCAAGCTTTCTTTAACATTAAGGAAACCAGGCGATAATTAAATTAAATTAATTATGTTTTCATTCTCTCCACAGGAGGCACTCATCACAGTCTGCGATACTCACATATATGTAACTCACAATCTTAAAATACTCGACTGCTTATCGATTCCAGATATAATATTTTAGATAAATATGTAATCTATCTCAATTTCTTAGAGTCCCTTTCTTCAAGTTACTAATTTTTTAAACTTGGAAACGCTTCTATTATTGTTTGTTAACTAATCGTCATATCCATCAGTTTAGTTTATAGACGCGTTACTTGGGTACATTCAGGAAAAGAATGGTCGAGTCTGCCAGTTAAATGAACAGAAATTAAATGTGTAACCACTGATTCATGTGGCATTTATCTCCAGGTTTGATTCAAATCCGATGTTAAGGAGTGCAATGCATAGTAGTAGTGTGCTCAAAATCACTTTAACTGCTGGTAATCATAGCATAATCTTCAAAATTTGCATGCGCCCTGCTCAAGACAAGGCACTTGAGATCCTTATCGCGCAAATTATTCTCGTCACGTCTAACGTCTCTTATGAGGCATCGTCGTACCCGCCAAGTGCCCGCCAATTTAACTTGCTGCCATCGTCTTTACTCTGTCGAAAAGGCAAAGATATGCGTTCGTCTTTCCCCTTCCTTGTTCCTTGTTCCTTGTCCCTTGTGCCTTTCCCCCCGTGCCATGCCCTTCGCCTTTAGTACATACTTACGTTAGACCGTGTTGAATGACCAGCACTGGATTGCTCTGGGCATTTGGGCATTTGGGAGAGCGACGACGCGTCGCGCCGGCTCGTTGTGGGTGTTTTGGCAGACAGGCTGTTCGATGGCTTGTTCAGAAACTCGGACGCTTTACAGTAATTAGAGGGAGTAGAGGCTTTGATATCTCGGAGTAGAAACAACGCGTCGTTGTCCTCGTACTCGTACTCGACGTCGACATCCTCGGCCTCGGTTTCGTTCTCGGTCTCGTTCTCGTCCTCATCATCAGTCTCTTGGCTGGAGCCCATTTGCAAACGGCTGCACACTCTTTCGAGATCGAACTGATCGCCCTGCGGCACCAGGCATTAAATGAGAAGGCAAAGATATGAGCATCGAGTCTGGCACGGGCTTGTGCTCATATTTTCAGAGCACGATTGCACGAGGCCCGCGGTCGCAGGAGTCACTGACGATAGAATTTGGATATGCAAAAATGTGAGGAATTTTCGTAGCAAAGTCAAGAGATTTTGAGTAACTATTGGTTGGCTGAAGCGAAAAGTACTCAACATAATACTAATAGCTAGGATGCATTTGTAGATTTGTACTATCACAGAAACTTACTCGGATTAAATGCAAAGAGTGAACATTTCAAAGAACTACAACACGTGCCAGCAATGGACCCATAGGAGATAGACAGACAGACAGACAGGCAGACAGACGACATGTCTCTGGAGCCACACATACAAATAGCGAAAATGTGAATTTTTATTAGCCAGTCGACCACGACGAGGGCTGCCGACTGGTTGCAAGCAGCATCAGCAGCAGCAGCAGCAGCAGCAACATGCAACATGCAGCCTGCAACACGTTTCGCCATTTCTTATGCCGCTGCCCGAGCAGAGAGCGATCAATAGTCGTTCCTTCGAGAGATGCGACGGAGGAGCCACGCAGGAAAAGGAACGGAGATAGTCGCAACTTGGTTGGCTGCCCGCTCTCAGCTCTGAGCTCTGAGCTGGTTGTTGTGGCGGTTGCAGATTTGAGTGCGATGACAACACAGCGAATTCCAGGCAAAAGAAGAAGGCAGGTAGAAGGGAAGACCCCAAGACATGTTCCAGGTCTCGCGGACCGAGTTCAGTTTATTTTCCTGGACGATTTCTGGTTACTCTTCACAACCAAACAAATTTAAGCAAGCACAACAAACTTATTTAGCTTATCAACTGTATGGTATTTACACTATTCGCTTTTATTTATTTATTTAGTGGATCTTGCTAGTCCTATGTAAATGTATTAGTTTATAAGGTCCCCAAAAGCAACTGATCACAGTCGCGCAGGATGCAGCAGAACAGCAAAGGACCCGATTTGGTGTAGGTGTAAGACATAAGAATATAAAGCAAATGTTATGCGCGCAAAATGCAAAGTCAAACGAACAAAATCCTATAATTAAACAATTATTGCAACTCCCACTTTTTGCTTGGGGCCACTTGCCGGAGCTGGACCCTTGCACTATGTGCACTACTCCTCCTTTTTGAGATCATGACGGTCGCGGCAGCCGCAGCCTGCAAGTCGGTGCGGGCAGAAGGCAGCACACACAGAGCAGAAGGAGTAAAAAGGAGGAGCGACGGCAAGTACTTCTGCCAGTATGTTGCAGATGTGGCACATATTTGTGGCAGAAGCTCGTGCTCCACCCCTGTCTGATTGTCAGACACAGTGCGGGCTTAACTTTGATTTTGGGCCATACTCGTACATCGGCATAAGCAGAGCAAACGGACTTGCAGTAACTTAAGAGAGAAATGAAGAATGATCTAGCCCAATCGGACCGACTGAAAGATACCGCGCACTCACTCTAAGCTCTTCAAACATTCTCTGATTAGGGTGCAAATTGATAGAACTAACGATGCGAATTTGGAGATTGTCTCCTGATGGTAAAGTTGAACCAAAAGGAGAATGAAACGTTTGCTGGCAGTAAAGCCGTTTTTTTTAGACGTATGTAAAAGGGGATGGGAGAAAACAAAATAAAACTAAAGAATATAATAAATTGTTTAAGAAGAGCCGATCTCACCCCCAAATCTGTGGCCAGAGTAGTACACTTCATAAAGCGACCTGCTCCTGTAGAATGCGGGCCCCAGCCCCAACTCGTTTATCTCTCCAACCGCCAACCGTCAACCTCCAACCGCCAACCGCCAGGTTGTCTCCGCTCGACCAGGTCGACCAACGATAATTAACACACAAGAGCGGGGCGTGATGAGGAGCGGTCCGCAGAACCAAACAAATTATTAAAAATGAATTAGTGGAAATATAAATATGTATATGAATTTTAAAATTCCATACCCAAACTCGTAAATGCCTCTGCGAGTTCGGTTCGACTACTACCATATACACGAGTATGGCTAAGCAGGAACGGAACGCACGTGCGCCCAACTGATTGCCTCAATGCTCCAACTCCAACTCCAACTCCACACTCCAACTGAGGCAGTTTCTTTCGTTTCGGGCACTGATGATGCCTCTGGCCCTGGCCCTGGACCTGGCTGCGAGGTGAGGCCTCTGCAATTGAACACGAATGAATCGTTAGGTTTGATTTTCGAGAAATCTACAAACTCATTAAATACTAATCTATTCTCAATTTCATTATTCTCGTTCGAGTATCATTCGGCCTACACCTAATGACGCCGATAGCTCGTCAGACGCAAATGCATTCCCAATTTTGGGCCACTTCATTTATTACATTTCGGGCATTCAGTAGTTACTATATATTTAAAACCATTTTGGGAAATTACCTATGCAAATATTCATTAGCTGCAACACATTCTATGAGAGAATACGAAATGTATGCTTCGATCTTTTCTACTCTTGCCTTACATGTTGAGTCCTAACTATTAGCACCAAAAATTAAATTTGTAGAAAATTATTTTCAGTTTTTCGAAATCTTGTTTGAGGATTTTCTTTGATACATGAAGGTTTCATAAATTATACCATAATTGCATTCCAATGTTTGGGAAATAATCATAGTCTGACTGCAGATTTAAAATTGCCTTTATTTATAACAGCTTTTGATTGATTGCTTTGAATTTCGAATTAGAATCTACGAGGCTGTCTGAAACTTTGTTTTCTGTTATTCCATCGTGACAAAAAAGACTATACTCAAATCTTTCCTTGTAATTCATTTTCTTGATTTTCGGAGAGGTAAGGGAGGTATTCTAAATTTAAAGTATATCTAAATACCTGAAAGAGATCTAAAAATATATTAATATTATGCTTGAATATCCTGTTCTCCATTTGCTTTAGTGTGCTGTGAATATTAGTTACTTGGCATTTATAGTAGTCCGAAAACATCTAGAGATGAATAATAAACTACTTAAATACATCTTCAAAGCTAATTAAATGCAACAAAATGTGAGAAAAAATTTAAAATATATTATATTTAAATTATAAAAGTTGTAAATAAGTAGATATTATAAAAATATGTAAATATTACCATCATTATTATTATTACTATTAGTATAAGATACGACTGACATCTAACATAGCCAAAGGCCTTCTGAAGCCAGAGCTATACCCAAACTAGGTTACACACTCATTTGTAATCTTTTTCTATAATAAATAAATAAATATAAAAATTGCTCTTATTATTTCGAAGTAGAAATTATGTTGGGCTTTTTTAATTTAATATGTCTATCGAGCTTTATGGCTAAAATATATAAGGAAATAAAAGTGATGACGACAAGTTACCGAATTGGAAGTTGGTTTCGATTCAAACTTGTTAAAATGCAAAACTCTGCGAATTGGGCAATCCTTTTTGTGTACACCTTTTTTAGACCCC